>CM072091.1:58368566-58475134 GCA_036850905.1 Luffa acutangula | reverse complement strand
GGCGAATCCTCAGGCAACACAATCCATCCCCTATAATACAACACCTCACCCTTTATCACATACCCAGTAGGCACTTCTTCTCCCCGAGTTATTTTCCTCCGAACTGAATTCAATTTAACATCATCCCGCTGCTGTTCCACAATCAAACCAACGTTTAAGCCCCCAACTACACTAACCGCAGCGAACTCCAATGCATTAGGAAGACGAGACAACGCATCCGCCACCTTATTTTCAACACCCGGTTTGTACATGATATCAAAATCGTACCCCAACAACTTGGTAAGCAACTTCTGATATTCCCCCACCACCAACCTCTGCTCGAGAATGTACTTAAGGCTGCTCTGGTCAGTTCGCACAAGGAACTTCCTACCCAACAAGTATGGGCGCCATTTCTGAACTGCCATGACAATGGCCATCAACTCCCTTTCATACACCGCCTTATTCCGATGTAAGGGGGATAGAGCATGGCTAAAAAACGCAATGGGATGTCCCTCTTGCATAAGGACGGCACCCACTCCCACCCCAGAGGCATCGGCTTCAACCACAAACATCTTACTGAAATCAGGCAAAGCTTAGACCGGAACACTTACCATCGCATGCTTGTGGCGTTGAAAAGCTTCTAAGGCCTCATTATTCCAAGCAAAGCCCTCCTTCTTCAACTGCTGAGTGAGGGGATGAGCAATGTTACCGTAATTTGCGACAAACTTACGATAATAGCCCGTTAATCCCAGAAAAGCCCTTAACTCCTTCACATTCCTCGGAACCGGCCATTGCTCCATTGCTGCAATCTTAGAGGGGTCAGCCGATACCCCTTCGCCTGACACAATATGCCCCAAATACTCAATTTGCTTCAAAGCAAAATCACACTTCTTCTTGTTGGCTACCAACTGATTTTCCTTAAGTACAGACAACACTCTACTCAAATGCTCAGCGTGTTCTGAAATGGTCTTGCTGTAAATCAGAATATCATCCATAAATACTGACACAAACTTCCTCAAGAAAGGCTTAAGGATCCTGTTCATGATCGCCTGAAACGTTGAGGGAGCATTTTGAAGGCCAAATGGCATAACGAGAAACTCATAATGTCCTTCTTGCGTGCGGAACGCAGACTTATGAACATCCCCATCCTTCAGCCGTATCTGGTGATATCCCGACCTAAGATCAATCTTGGAAAAAATCACTGCTCCGTACAACTCATCCAACAACTCGTCCACCAACGGAATCGGAAACTTGTCTGGAACTGTAACCTTGTTAAGCGCCCTGTAATCTATGCAAAACCGCCAGCTACCATTTTTTTTCCTTACTAGTAATACCGGACTAGAGAACGAGCTCGAACTTGGTTGTATAACCCCAGCTTCCAACATTTCCTCCACGAGCTTCTCAATCTCATCCTTCTGACACTGAGGGTATCAGTATGGACGAACATTAACAGGGGCTGATCCTGGCAATAATTCGATCGAATGATCCAGCTCCCGATGAGGAGGTAGCCCCGGCAGCGGCTGGAAAACTGAACTGTGGTGCTCCAAAACAGACCGAATCACCAAAGGCACCTCGTCCCATAGACCGGACACTGTCTCCGGCGACTGCTGGATCGCACAAAATTCCACCAAGAAGCCCTACTTTTCCAACTTCAACGATTTCATCAAGGACTTGAGCATAACCTGAGAACGGACCAAGGACGGATCCCCATGCAACACAACTTTGGAACCTTCAAGCACAAAACTGAGTTGTAACGTTTGGTAATTGGACGTTACCTCACCCAAAGTTTCCAACCATTTAACTCCCAAAATAACATCCGCCATACCCAACGCAATAGGCAAGAAATCTTGAACTATTGAGATTGGTCCCACAGATAAAACCACATCCTTGCAAATTTGAGCACCTCGAACAGACGAACCCGTACCAAGGATAATACCATATCCCTCAGTGTCACACAGCGGCAACTGTAGGGCTTCAACCAACTGCAAGGCAATAAAGTTGTGGGTTGCTCCGCTATCAACCAGTACGACCACCTTCGTAGCCCCGATATGTCCTTTCACCTTGATCGTTTTAGGAGACCCAACCCCGGTCATCGAATGTAGAGTCACCACTTTCGGTTGATCTTGCACACCACCGTCTCCCGCATTGTTCTCCGCACACTCAACGGCTTGCATGACTACATCCTCCATTGGAGCCTCCGAGTCCTCGTCCTGAACAACCATCACATGCAACTCTTTCTTCTTACAACGGTGCCCAGGGAAAAATTTCTCCTCACAGCGGTAACAGAGGCCTTTTTCTCGTTTTAATTGAAGCTCAGCGTCAGTCATTTTCTTGAAAGGAAAATCAGATGTTTTTGCCGCCGGATCGGGTCGGACCGTCGCGCCCAACTTGTTAGGGTTAACGGACACAGTCCGGGTCACAGAGCCCGCCCCATACGAAGGAGATTTGGACTGTGCTGACGACCCAAATGAGCGGGACGTGGGCTTTGGGTCGGCGGAAGCCCCAAAATACTTTTCTTCAAAATGAAGAATGTCATCTTCAAGTTTCTGGGCTATTTCCATTGTCATATCGAGCCCAACAGGTTTCGCCACCCTCAACTTCATCTTGATATCATCTTTCAACCCATCGACAAACTTCCCCTCCAACGTCGCCTCATCCAAGTTCTCCAATGGTCCTGAGTAATCTTCGAACTTCTCCCGATATTCAGCAACTGTGGAATCCTGCTTCAAAGCAAAAAAACGCTCATGAAGACTTCCCTCCTTCGTCGGCAAGAATCTTTTCAACAACAGACGACAGAAATCAGCCCACCCCTCAATCGGCCTTCTCTTCAACTCGTAATGATACCATTTCAACGCTACTGTATCAAGGCACAGCACCGCCGCACCAACTTTCTCTGAATCCTCCAAACCGATTCACCTCAAAATACCGCTCAACTTGGTGAAGCCACTCATACGGATTCGCCCCAGAAAAAAACAGGAATCTCCAATTTACGAAGTCGGAGATCGAAAACCGAAGCCAACGCTTTAGACAAAGCCTGTGGATTAACCCCAACAAGATCTACAACCGGCGCAGGAGCCGCAGCACTAGCCGCCTCATTCGAACGCTTTGGTTGTTCCTTCGCCGCGGGAAACTTCTCAGCCTTCAAACTTTCAAAGTGTGCCGCCATTGCCGAGAAACTTTCCTTCATCTGCAACGCCATGTCCGAGAAATTCTCCATCGAAGTATGAATCGCTGCAATCTCCTTCCCCTGGGCCGCCAAGTTGGCTTCCAACGCTTCCATACGAGATTCCATCCGAGTAGACATCTTCAACGTGACAGACAAAGAAAAAAAATTTGCTCTGATACCAAAATGATAGACTTCTCTTATTATTTATGAACAAGAACAGTTACACCCCAAGGAAGATTTCGAGAGCTTCCTTAACCTCTCCCCCTTTTACCAGCTACTATCACTCAAAAAGGTGTCCTTCCCCTATTACAACAACAACTATATACCCTTAGGCATAACCACCCAAAACGACTACTATTAACAACCCGTAACCGATCCTAACTACCTTTACACAGCTAAACCTTTATTCTTCTTCCTCCTTCTACTGTACACATACTTAATCGGAGGCCTATCATGTTCACAATTAATTTTAATTTTGAATGTGTACGAGAGAAAAAAGTAATAATCAAGTGAAGGACTTGAGAACCAAACAAAGATTTGTGATAGCATGCGGAAATGCTATCTATTTCCTATTAATTTTAAGCTAGTTTTGTGCTTAATTTATGTGTTTTTGATGCCATTTTATGTTCAATTTTCATCAATTGAGCCAAATAAGCAAAATTAGAGTTGGAGAGAAAGTTGGTTTATTTATAAAAAAAAAAAAAAAAAAAAAAAGAAGAGATGTTCTTCCATCTGACAAGCTTAGCTCTGAATTTTTCAACAATAGGATCTTAGGAACTTGGTGTATGGTAATTGCCCTTAAGAGGGACACTCAAGTAAGTGAAGGAGTGGTTCTCAAGTTTGCAGCCCAAAGATACAATCAGTTGAGTATCTTCTTCCTTGTTGATATTTAGACCAACAATGGACGTTTTTGAAATGCAGGCAAATTCCTTTTAGAAAAATAGAAAAAAAATGGTCCACCAATTTTGGAGAAATTTCTTGCTGTTTAGGTAGAAAATGAGAGTGTTGTTAGCGAATTGGAGATGAGTAATCATCAATTGCTCCCTACGCAACATCGAAGAGTCATAAAAATGCAAAAAAGTATGCATACCATAAGAACATGCTTTTCTCCTTAAAAGGAGGATGCAAGAGCACCTACTTCATCAAAGACGTCTTGATAGGAACGAGATATTATTTATGTAAAAGGATAGAAGTCAAGGAAAGTTTCGAGAGCTCCCCACCTCTCCTACTCAATTCGCCTAGTCACAAGATCAATAAAAAATATATCCTTCCCAGTCCCTCCCTATTAGTTATATACTACTCTACTAATAACATTAAGTTAAGCCTCCAGATACCAGACTGACCTCAACAACTACACTATTGGTCTCCACTCCCCTTTCTCACAAGCTTATGTTTATATACATACTTAATTGGCAGTCTATCACATCCCATCTTTGTTCCGCGTCCTGCTAACACCGAACACACCCTTCTAGCAATCTCAAAGGTAAAAAGCAAACTAGTAATCCCACAACAAATGATTCAGATGCTCCCCATGACTCCTGCAAATTATGCACTATTGCAGGAACAAAACTATGGAGTGTCTTTGGACATGATCTAAAGTGTTGACCTTTCCTAGTAAAACTTGTCACGCAAAAAACTTTCACCTTTTTAGGAGTTTTAACCTTCCAGAGAGAGACAAAAACAAAAGCCTTAGGTGCAGCTAATGAGACACAGGAAAGAGACAGAATGCCAGTAGGAATGGCAAGAGAAACCCTGAGGAGTCGAGAGTCAAAACCTTAACTTCTCTCCTCCAAGGATGATAGACTGATCTCGAAGGATAAAAAGAAGACTAGCACATCATTCGCCTCACTACCATATAAAGGGTAGTGAAAGCCTAACAAAATAAATGAAGAGAGACCAGAGGGAGGCAAAACTGAGGCTATCAAATGCAACTTCTTCTCTGAAAAGAAGTAGAAACAAGAGAATAAAATGCACAAAGGTTTATCAACCACCCAATGGTCCTCCCAGAAGTTTACTTCTAAACCTTCCCTAACATAACATCTAACAAAGTGAGGAAATGAGGGAAAAGAAGAAGAAATAACTTTCCAAAGGTTTTTGCTCAGGGCGATAACCACTCAAAGGGGTGAGAGTCATACCAACTCCCAATCACTCTATACCAAAGGGCGTCCGTTTCTGTAAAGAATCGCCGCAACCTCTTAGTCAAGAGAGCCTCATTGTGTAAGTGCTAACTCCCAATACCCATACCTTTGAGCTTAACAAGATTCACCACTATCTCCCACTTAACCAAATGGAATCCTCACCTCTCATGAAAATTTTATCATCATGCTCTTACTCCCGGAGATAGGGGCCCTAAAAACTGGACAAGAAAAGGCTAGGGATCCCCACTCAAGACTATCTGAATGAGAGTAAGTCTCCTCCTTTTGGAAGAAAATACATTTTTCCAATTGGACAATCATTTTCGAAACTTTTCTACCATAGGATTCCAAAACACCTTAAGGTTTCCATCCAAGGGGAGTCTTAAATAAGTGGGAGGGAACTGACTACCTCACAACCCACCCAATGCGGCCCAAGATGCTAACTTGGATGGACAACAATTTAAACAAAAAATAGAGCTTTTCAATAAATATCCGCGAAATTTAAAAAATTTAAAAAATACCCGTGAAGATCCCAAAATTGTTTTTAATGAGGTGGGTTTTCTGCGTGAAGAACCTTTCTTCATGGAGTTTATTGTAAGTTCTTTGTGCAAGATTTTTCTTCTTCAATTCAGCCTATTGAGGAATTTGTTGAGGAATTTTTTAGAATTTTCTTTTTGAAGGGAGTCATATAGCCAATAGTTCTCCATATTTTCTTATCTCTCCTTCAATTAATGTGAGTTTGTTAAGGAATTTAACGAAGGGAGTCATTTAACCAACCATTTTCAAAAGGAATTTCTCTCACTTTCAATTAAATGGTTAAGGAATTTAATGAAAGACGTTTTGAACCGTTAGTTTTCGAAAAGAATTTATCTCTCCTTCAATTAATGTCAATTCTTCTAAGGAAGGTGGGATTATGGGCATAAATGTCTCTTGGCTAGAGGGTGGTTTCAAGGAAAAATTTATTAGCACGTTGTTTTCCCTCCAAGTTGTAAAATAAACATTGAATGGGTGTCTTTTAAATTCTCCTCATGAACCACCAACATCATTTATTACGTCATTTAGTGATACTTTGTAGGCTCTTTCCAAGAGATGCCTTTTGAGGCAATTGAGACACCTTTTGGAGACTCCATTAAGACTCTCGAGTCTACTAAGCCCCTTAGTTTTAAAGACGTTAAGAATTGTTTTATTGCAGCCTACCATTTGTTCTATTCTTGAAGAAAAGCGTGGGATTCCTCATTTCTTCCACCACTTATGCTTGATACCTTGAATCCAGATTTAGTGGAATGAAATGCTTCGCGTCTTTTGGTCTCCTCTTCCGAGCAAGTAGCAAATCAAAGAATTTCATCAAATGTTCATTCTCGACCTCCTTTCTTCAATTTTCATATTTTCCCAAGTTTTCCCTCCATTAGTAGTGTGAGTAATGTGAACTCCTTACAACCTATGAAAAATAACATTGAAGATTCCTTTCGTGAATATTTGGCTTCTTTATTTTAGGGGTGTGACAAAGAGATCTCTCATCTTTCACCATTAGTGCCTAGCAAATTTGCCTCGTTTTCTGAAGTTTGTGGTCTTGAGTTACGTGAAATCTTCCCTTGAATTAAGATGGAATCCTATTTTTGGGGTCTTTGTAAGTTTTTCGATTGATGTTTTGCTTTTCATTGATTTTCTCATTCTTTGCCTTTGACCTCCTTTTTTTTCCATGGCTCTTTGGTGGTGTTCTTCAAGTTCTTGTTGGTCTTTGGTTTGGTTTTTAATGGACTGTCTTTGACTTTGTATGTGTTTGTTTTGATGTTCGTTGGTTTTTTTTATCTTCTTAGATCTTCGGTTTTTTATTCCTTTCTGGCCCTTATTACTACATTTGGTTCTTATTCGTTCCCTAGTGGAGTTTGTATTCTTGAGCATTAGTCTCTTTTCATTAATTCAATTAAAACTTTCATTTCTTATGATGTAGATTTGATGATATTTTTCTGCTTCAACAAAGGAGACTTCGCATTGATGAACAAATATTTTTTTGCAATCTAGATCTTAAGGTATGCAATATATTTTGTATATGATGTTAGTTTTTTTTTTTTTTTTTTAAAAAAAAACTTGAGATATCATATCTGATGTTAGTTTCTTTTTGCAAGTTATATACATTTGTTATACTAGTTGCATTATGAAAATATTTAAAGGATTGTGAGTTTGTGAGTTTCAAAATTGGGACCTCTAGTTAATGAGTTTTAAGATTGTGAGTTTGAGTTGATGTGTATAGAGAAGCATCCTATGCTAGCTTTGTCCAGCCAATGTCTCCCTTTTGCAGCATCGTCTGTTGGAAGAGGCATCCAAGGAGAGCCGACAACCATTTCTTATTACATAAATCTCCACAACCATTGCAGATAGGGCGCATTATTTCTTTTTCTAAAAGAGACTAGCTCAATGCCTCCATGTTGCAAAAGCAGAGCTGTCCAACCCCATTTAACCGATTGACTACCTTGTAGATTAGCACCACCATTCTAGATCAAATTCCTTGCTAATCTTTTTGTCTTATTGATCACCTTCATGGAGCTTTGAAGATTGAAAAGTAAATAGGGAGGAAGCTTATTCCAAGTGGAGAACCCAAGCATGAGCTTCTCGTCGTTTGAAAGGGGGACGTTCTTCCATTTTGCAAGCTTATCATTGAATTTACAATCCAACTACCACTCCAAAGACAGTCTGTTGAGTGACTTATTCTTGACTCTGTTATGAAAGGAAAGCAACAGACTCCCTAATGAGAGGGGAAGGAATAATGGAAAGGGAGTGGGGAAAGTCCATAAAGCCCTCACTTTTGTTGATGGGACATTTTGATCCCTTTTTCCTGCCAGTTCAGGAAAGGATCAACACAAGGATCTTACCTCGAAGAAATTTTTGGAGTTTTCCCTTATTTGAAGGGTCTGGCAAGAAAATAAGATTTCATATTGAGCTCCAAATATACGTTATTGGGATAGGATGACTCCTACTATCTCTCCCCTCATAAGAACCGCACGACTAGAGCCAAGCTTCAACTGCGACTACTCGTTGCTTGTGGCCACATTATTCCATTATTTGAGATCCAAGTCGGCTTCGACAAAGATCTCTTTCTTCCTCGCGGTCGGGTCGACTTTGAAGCAAGCTACCTGTCACCTATCACACCCTTTTTTTTCTTATTAGTAAGATAGATTGTCTTTTTCTCTAATAAGACGGTATCTTTATGCCAAAGATCGTTCCTACTTGTTCGATGCGGTCTTACACCAACTGCCACTCCATGGTGGCCATAATGAGATATAGTGATGAAGTTGGGTTCCGAATGAAAATAGAGCTTGCCATCGGCCTAACTCAACAAGCACCTTTATTAGTAAGGTTTCTTTTCTCTACTCATTGAAGATTCTATCTACAAAAGAAGGTCAACAGGGATACTAAAGTGGCTCTCACTAACTCCCTCTACGGTTTTGCCTTAAAGAAGGGAAGGGAAGGGGAGAAGTTGTTATCTATGTAATTACGATCTTTGCTGGTCGTTGTTCCTGTTGAGCACTAAAAAAAAAACCCATACGAGTCATTCTGTCATTTACAGCTAACAAATTTTGGTCATTGCATTAGCTTGATGTCAAAAAGGCCTTTTTTTCATGGAGACCTCCACAAATAGGTTTCTATTCATCCTCCACCAAGTTTTCAAGCTGAGGGGGAGGAAGGGAAAGTTTTTAGGTGAAAAAAGGCGATATATGGTCTCATATATATCTTTCCTCGGCTCCTTGGACTTGGTTTGAGATATGAAGTTTGGAATGGGTCGACTCAAAGCGTCACCTACAACTAGTAGACAAAAAGGTGAAAATCAAGTCCTCTTGTTTCATACCTCTCCCAACAAAGAACTCCTCCCTTAGCCTACCATTGAGCAAAATCGAGAAACCCGGATTCGTCAAACATACCCTTATCCATTTTCATCATTTTTGGCCGATGTCCATGTAACTAAGTATGACATCAAGGTATGACCAATCCACATTATCAATAAGCAATTAACATCACATCAAGAATTTGTCTTCCTTCTAGAAACATCACTTGTAGATCTTTTATTAAGTGATGCAACACTTTCTTCAAACGCTCTACAAGCACCTTAGCAAACACCTTGTAAAGAGATGAGGTTGATTAGTCTATACTCACTCAACTCTATTTGCTATCAACCTCTACGAGATGAGGCAAATGGTGGTCTCATTGGTCCTTTTGTTTATAATCTCGTTTTAAAAAAATCTTGGGACACCTCTATTATGTTGTTTTTCAACTTGTTCTTAGTTTTTTTATTAAAAAAATTAAAAATAAATAATAATAATAATAATAATACTTATAAAAAAAAAACTGACTAGTCTTGCCAAGAGTCATATAGCTTTAAAGATCTCTTCTTCCCTGAAGGGACTTTCCATTTCTAGTTTGTGAGTTCCAAAATTGGGACCTCTAGTTAATGAGTTTTAAGAGAAATGAAGTCCTTTTTTGTAATTTTTTAATTTAAGAAATCCAGTAACATTCCCCCAAGGTCAGTGTTTTAAAAGGCTCAAGGCGCAATGGCCTCCTGGGGCCTAGGCGCGGGCTTTTTTCTTTAAGACGCACTATATAGAAAAAAAAACTTACAAAAATATATTCATGTATATAAAACACTTTCATGGCAAGTAATGAAGTTTTTAACCAAGAAAAATAAATAAAAGATAAATAAGGTTAAAATATTAGTCTTCCAACATAGAGTCAAATGTCAATACTCCACAAAAAACAGTGAGTTTAGTATTGTTAATATGCCTTATGACACTCCGAATGACCAAGTATGATGATGTCAATACTCCACCCTAAAATATATGCCTTGAATACGATATTTGACACTCCGAACGACCAAGTACGGGGTTCGAAGGCAACGTCCTAGAAGCTAAATTTAAAATTAGCTTCATAACAAGTATCTAGGTTAAAAAAAACCTAAAACATATATAAAAATGTGAAGTCCCAGAGGCGCGTAAGGCGCGCGCCTCGGGGGCTTCGAGGAAGGCGCGTGCCTTGGCCATGCCTTCCTCACTGCACCTTGCTTCTTCGAAGCGAGGCGTTAAGGTGGCGCCTTGTGCCTAGGCGCGCCTTTTAAAACACTACCCAAGGTGGGAAAAACGTGGGCAGCAGCACCACCTTTTTTCCCATCCAGAAGAAATCGTGTGTGTTGTTGCGTCCCTTGTGAATGACTTGGTTAGCATATTGCCACGGTTTTCCAAGGAGAAGATGGCATGCATCCATATCCAAAACGTCGCACTCGATCTGATCTTTATAATGACTACCAATTGAGAGAGGAATTGTACAAATTTCAGTGACATTAGTTTCTCCACCTTTTTTAATCCAACTTACCTTGTAGGGATTAGGATGAGCTTCCGGTTTGAGATTGATGGACGTAACCAACTTTTTGGAGACACTATTCTCGCTACTAGCACTATCAATTATGACTTGGCACACTTTTCCATTAATGGTACATCGAGTACGAAAGAGACAATGTCTTTGCGAGTGGGAATCGTTTTTTAGGTGTGAGAAGCACACGTTGGAGAACACAGGATAGTTGTTCTCTTTCGTTGGTTGCAGCATACTCAACATCCTCGGATTCCTCAAATTCGTTATTTTCATCATCATCTTCATCCAATTCTTGAATTTCTAAAGTCTGCCTTTGTGCACATTCATTAGAAAGATGACCCTGTTGTCCACACCTAAAACATTTGCCAAGAGAAGGACGATTATAAGGATTTGTATTTTGTTAGATGTGGATGTGATTCCTTGAAAAAAGTTCTTTGTTGGATCAATTGTTGTCTTTCTTTGGACTTGTTGATTTCTATCCCACGTGTTTCTTCTTTGGTAAGTTTTGATTGGTTTAATCTCATCATTCTCTTCCATCTTGGTTGCTAAAGTAATAGCACATGCTAGGTAGGCAAGAGGATGTAAATTGACCACTTCTTTAATGTCATCTCGTAGGCAATAACGAAACGAGAGATTTGTTGTTGTTCGGTTTCTGGAAGGCTATTAACGAAATGATGAAATTCCTCCGTGTAATCAAGAATTGAACGCTCACCTTGTTTGCATTGTTGGTATTGGTTATAAAGGATTTGTTCATAATTGAGGGGGAGGAGTCGTTTCTTCATTAAACGAAGCATCTTTGGCCATTTCTTGATGCGTTGTTTACCATAATATCTCCGATTATTTTGTAGTTGGTCCCACCAAGCTGAAGCACCACTTTGGAGTTTGAAAGTCACTAATTTGACCTTTTTTTCTTCGGGTGTATTAGCATATTCAAAGAAGCTCTCGACGTTTTTTACCCAATCCAAGAAGTTTTCAACATTCATCCTACCATTAAAGCTAGGAAGATCAATCTTCATCTTGAATTCTCAATTTTCTTGGTTATACTGTTGTCTTCTTGGAATTCTTTCTTCTCGTTCTTGAATTCCAAAAGGATAAACTTCTCGCCTGATGAATCATAATCTTGCACCATGTATCCAGGTCTTTGTATTCCATGGAGTCTTCCTAGGGGCTGGTTTTCATGTCTTCTTGCTGGAACTTGATATCTTTCTTGATTTTTCAGCAAGTTTTTGTTGGCCTCAAGAATCCTCTGATTTTCCAGCAAGTTTTTGAAAAGGTAACTTCCTTAATGTTATTGGCTTTTAAAACTCCTTCAACAACTATGTTGGCGTATGACGAGCCTCCTCTTTCCCTCCATTTTTTTCTCATTTTGATTCTGTGAGGTATCCTTACAATGATATATTGATAATCAGAGAAAGAGTCAAAACGATACAAAAACTCTCGGCCAATTCGAGAGGGTCGGTAATCTCTCCTTTCTCTCTAGCTTTCAACTATCAACGAAAATAAACATAAAAACAACTAACACAAAAGTAGACTATATATATATAAGGTAGACATAACAGAAAACAATGCCACAGCTGGTCCCTCTTAGGAACCCAAACTAAGAAAAGATATCAAACACTAAAATATTATATTGCAATATCGAAATGACGTTACAATATACCAATAACCTTTTGAGAGGGTTATCTTTCTCCCAAGAGTCCCACAATGGACACTAAACCAAAATTCTTCACACCTAAAGACTCCATAAACTACCCTATTTATAACCAAGGCACACCCTAGGCTCCCTAGCTATTTACTATTATACCCTTACTACCCTACTAATACTAATCCCCATAATACCATACTAATACCCTTACATTACTCCGCCCTTACAAGACACCTTGTCCTCAAGGTGTGCTTACAAAACACAACTTTTTTTTTCTCACAAAAACAGAACCTTTAGAAACTGTAATTGAAAGATTCAGGTGGTTGTTGTTTCAACACGACGAGCGGCGGATGGTGGTGAGATAGCGACTTCGGCATTGAGAAACAACGATTGATTTGTGGTGAAGGCCGACAGTGGTGGGCAGAGACGAATGGGGGTGATGGTGCACGCGGCGGCTGACTCAGTGGCTGTTGGAGGGAAGTAACTGCGGTACGTGTGATTGGCGGCGGCGGAGGAAAACAGTTGGTCTCGAAGGAATTTTATTTGGTGAAGGCCTACTAGGGTTAATTTTCACGTGAGGAGGATAACTATTTGGGTTGGATCTCGGGTTTAAAATATAAGGCAACCCGACCCACAAAATATTTACCCAAAACCCATCTTGGAAAGCCTCTAAACTTCCTTTCCTTAACCAATCGTGGGCCTCACTCCAGTTTTTTTAAACCAGCCCATTACAATCCTCATTAAAAATCAGCCCAGTGAAATCCAACTGATTAAATCCTCATTAAAAATCAGCCCACGTCTTCATCTCCGACCATACGAGTAGTAGTCAATCATGGCCTTTGTCGCCCTTTTCGCTTCTTTTCTTTCGAGCCTTGCGGTTGCTGAATCGTTCCCTCCTCCCACTTGGCCGAACAACCCGCTTCGAAAATCCAGCATTCGACCATCCGGAAAACTCTCTCGCCCGTTCACGTGAGGTTTTCAAGCTGCAGTAGATTGTGAATCGACCTCCCTTCACCGAGCTCCGCTTCTTAACTCGTTTTATTAGCTTCTCGTTCCTTCCCATTTTGTCCCTCCTCTTTTTATGAACGTCATGTTTTCCGATGCCTTCTCATCTCTCTTTCCTTTTTTCATTCGACTCTTACCTTTTCTCACTAATTTCTTCTTTCTGACTTTGCTTCTCCTTCGAAAATTCCTATGCTCCATACTTTTGCGTTTATGTTCTCTCTGTTTCTCTTTTTTACGATTTTCTTCCCTTTCTGTCTTTTGGCGATCATATTCCTTGAACCGCTTCTGCACTTTTTTCCAAGATTTGTTGCATTTTCTGCAACCCTTGTTGCATTGCTTCCTAGTGTAGCTCCACCCTACGAGCAATTTCCAACTCCATTGCGATCGATGTTGTTTTCCAAGACGAACGTGCTCTGATACCAATTTGTTAGGAACCCAAACTAATAAAAGATATCAAACACTAAAATATTATATTGCAATATCGAAATGACGTTACAATATACCAATAGCCTTTCGAGGGGGCTATCTCTCTCCCAAGAGTCCCACAATGGACACTACCAAAATTCTTCACACCTAAAGACTCCATAAACTACCCTATTTATAACCAAGGCACACCCAAGGCTCCCTAGCTATTTACTATTATACCCTTACTACCCTACTAATACTAATCCCCATAATACCATACTAATACCCTTACAGTCCCCTCCTCACGCAATGCCTCCTAAACGGATTCTACATGGAATGTTAGAGCTGCATTTCCCTTTTTACCCCTTCGTACATATTGCAAGATAATTAGAAGCCTAACATCACCATCGGGGGTCAAAAACACCTTGTCCTCAAGGTGATAAGTGGGAAACTTCTCTCGAAATGCTGATAGGAGCATCCAAGTTGCTTCATGTTCGGGTAGATGCTTCCAACTAACTAACAAATCTGTCTCCCCACTATGCTGATTCTTTCTACAAGCATATATATCATCAGGTTCAACTTTCCATTCAAAATTCTCGGATATTGGGGGTGGGATCGGCTGTACAATGTTCTTGTTACCCAACATATTTTTAAGCTATGATACATGGAACACTAGGTGCACACTAGCCGACCGTGGAAGATCTAGGCGATAAGCTACCTTCCCAATGCGTTCTTCGACCTTATATAGCCTGAAATACTTAGGAGACAACTTTTCGTTTCGACGGTTGGCTAAGGAAGTCTGTCTGTATGGTCGTAGCTTAAGGAACACCATGTCTCCCACTTCGAATTCCACCTCTTGTCTGTGCTTATCAGCAAATTTCTTCATCCTTTCTTGTGCAAGTCTCATATTCTCCCTTATGACTCCCAAAGTCACATCCCTTTCTACAATTGTTGTTCTAGTGTCGAATTAATCGTTGCTTGTTCTCCATATGACATGGGGGAGGCGGTGGTCTTCCATAAACTGCTTGGAAGGGAGTGATTCCAATGGATATATGGAATGCAGTATTGTACCAATATTCTGCCCATTCTATCCAGTGAAGCCATTTCTTTGGTCTCTCTCCACAAAAGCACCGTAGGAAATGCTCCACACATTCGTTTACCGCCTCTGTCTGACCATCCATTTGAGGGTGATACGATGTACTCCTCTTTAGCTTAGTTCCTTGCACACGAAAAAGTTCAATCCATAAATAACAAGGATTACATAAACCAGAAAGGTCGCCCAACTCCTCCCAGAAGCCTCTCCTACCCCTCGGCCTAGGAGGGCCATAGACGTCGGAAATCCATCTAGGATTCCCATTCTCGAACTGAAACAGAATGGAAACGGATAACTGGCCCAAAACTACTTCAATCACTGGAACCCTTAGGTTATCCCACATGATAAGAATTCCCCCAGAAGCTCCGTCAGATTCAAGACCAACCCACTCCACTCTCCTAGCCCCCCAGAGACTCTTAATCAGGTATCGACAATAGTTCATCCTCTTAGTTTCCACTAGAATAGCCACCTTTGGGCTTTCCTGAGAAATTAAATCTTTCACCAAACTACGCTTCACCCTACCACCCAGCCCTCTAACATTCCAGGAGATAATCTTCATTTTAAAACGAGGGTTTCCCGGGCCTCCAAAGGGCCTCTCTTCTTGTCATATTTAACCGAGCAATCCAACTTCTTTAACTCCCTATCCTTCCTTTGGTCTGATTCGTATTTAACTGAATGCCAAGTCGCGACCATTGGCTTTGGTCTGATTCCTTATCTTTGCTGGGCTGATAACTTTGAGTAACGCTGATAAGCTTAGTTGCCTTCAGGCCCGAAGGCCGAGCCTTATTGCCCTGTGTCACGGTCGTACCTTTTCAACCGTGCGGCGCCATGATCTTACACGCGACCATGGCCAACCTTAAGGGTCTGTTACCTCTTCGAATTGCTGAATAACCATGAAGAGGTTGGCAATGGAAGATTGTTGATGAGAGGAAAAAAGGATGGTGTCGTCCGCGAATTGAAGGTGAGTGATAAAAATGGCTTGTTGTCCTTCGCCCACCCTAAAGCCTTCAATGGACCCCATCTTTTCTGTTGTGAGAAGCATTCTGCTGAGGCTATCTGCCACCAATGTAAATAAGAATGGGGAGAGTGGATCCCCTTGTCTAAGGCCCCTCGATGCAATAATCTTGCCTCTCGGCTGCCATTGATAATAATCGAGAAGTTAGCTGTAGATATACAACCTCGAATCCATGATCTCCATTTTTGGCCAAAGCCTTTGGCTTCAAGAATATTGTCTAGGAACTCCCAATCAACCATATCAAAGGCCTTCTCAATATCAAGCTTTGATGACCATACCCTTTCTCCGTTTTCTGTTCCATTCATCAATCAATTCGTTGGCAATTAAGGATGCATCTAGGATTTGACGATTGCCCACAAAAGCTGATTGGTATTCTGTAATTGTATCCGGGAGGACTTTCTTCAAACGGTCAGCGAGAACTCGAGCTATTACTTTATAGAGACAGGTAGTTAGGCTAATGGGTCGATAATCACCAACCTTCTTGGCTCCGTGCTTCTTGGGGATGCGACATATGTATGTTTCATTTAAGCTCGCATTAATAATCCCATTCTTGAAAAAATCGTTGAACACTCCCTTGATATCATCCTTGAGGATGTTCCAAGACTTTTTTAAAGAATTCTGCTGTAAATCCGTTTGGACCCGGGGTCTTGTTTGAGCCAAGATCACTAACTGCCTTATAGATCTCTTGGTCTGAAAAAGGGGCTTCCAGCATATCTCTTTGATGAACTGATTTAGGGCTCCAATCATCTATCTGCGGAAAAGGGGCTTTGCTGTGATTTTTTGCATAAAGCTTTTGGGTAAAAAGCTATGAACTCCTTTTCGATGTCTTCATCACTTGTAATGCTGATTCCTGAATCAGATACAACTTCCATGATAGAGCTTTTACGTTTATGGGCTGCCATGATTCTGTGGAAAAATGAAGTGTTAGCATCCCCTTCACTAAGCCATTTCAATTTACATTTTTGTCTCCACATAATCTCCTCATTGGCCGAAGACAGAAGAAGTTGGGCTTTAATATCAGATCTGCGAATAGATTCTTGATCAGATAATAAACCTAGTTCCTCCCTTCTGTCCAGTTCATCAAGCTCTGTTCTAAGGACTGACCTAACTTCCTTTTGGTGACCGAAGACTGAGTGATTCCACTGTTTGAGCACCAATTTAAGGCCTTTTAGTTTCTAAATGAATCCATGTCCCGACCATCCTTGAGAAAGTGTGTTCTTCCACCATGATTCAACCGTGGTGAGGAAAGTATGATGCAAGAGCCATGCATTATTGAGCTTGAAAGGGGCCGGTCCCCATTTTTCTTTTCCCAGATTTAGACAGATTGGGAAGTGATCAGAAGTAACACGTTCCAATCTACGGGTTGTTGCAGTGGAAAATTTGGAGATTATGCCATCAATTATGAGGAACCTGTCGATAAAGGTCATGGTGGGATTAAGCCTGAAGCTGGACCAAGAAAATTTGCCGTTGGATAAGGGGATGTCAAGTAGCTCGTTGTCATCAATAAATCTATTGAATTTCCTCATGGCGCGAGTTGGGGCCGAATATGATGATTTCTCCCATGTCCATCGTGTAACATTGAAATCATCACCCAATATCCAATTAGGAAGACATAAAGCTTGGAGATCCGCTAGTTCTGCCCAAAATAAACGCCTATCTTTGGAGGAATCAGGCCCATAAACTCCTGTAATCCAGAAGGTGAAGCCATCAGCTAATGATAGTTGTAAGGATAGAGAGAACATACCTACGACGATCTCCTTGACATCAAAAAAAGATTCATTCCAAAGGACCACAATACCCCTAGAAGCACCATCAGCATCTATAGAGGACCAAACAATATTCCTCAAACTCCATAGGGATTTGATAATCTTTCTGTCAATACCAGCCATCTTAGTCTCTTGGAGGATCACGAAAGCTGGATTGTGAGAGGATATAAGATTTTTAATAAGAGCTCTCTTTTTCCAGGAGCCTATGCCTCGAACGTTCCAGGAGATTAAAATCATGTTGGTGTAGGCAACCCGTCCATTAGACATTCAGCTGTGGATTTATCATAATTCACATTGGTGTGGAGATTCTCTAATTCTTTGACCCATTTAACTTTCTTCTTGGTGGCATTGGATAGCTTATGCCTACTTGGCATTGGCATGATGCACATGCCATGCTCGGCTAGCCAAGGAAAAATAAT
Organism: Luffa acutangula; assembly: GCA_036850905.1. Lineage (NCBI taxonomy): Eukaryota > Viridiplantae > Streptophyta > Magnoliopsida > Cucurbitales > Cucurbitaceae > Luffa > Luffa acutangula. The sequence goes on along the minus strand of CM072091.1, from coordinate 58,457,151 downwards.
AGGGAGATAAACCGCTGGATCAGTTTCTAAGTCATCGGTATCTTCTTCCTCTACTTGTATATCAATAAGAGCTTTGTCTTCCTTGTTATTGGGAAGAATAGACCCACTGTACACTGGTTCTTCAATGCGGAGAGGGAGAGGGTTCTCTATTTGGAGTTGATATTCGTGGTTGTCTTCAAAAAGCTTGTTGATTGTCGAGGGCGATTCAACCTGGGGGATCCTTCGGCTGGATAGAGGTGTATCTTCCATGGCTGTGGAACAGGGAGAGGAGGCCCCACCTTCCGAATCTGATAAGGGAAGCTATGTGTGTGTAGAGAATTTTGTCCCTCGTAAGAAGAAAAGTTTCCTTATCATTAATGGTGATAGGCTTTTTTTCTGGTGGGTTGGTAATCAGAGTTCGTGGCAGGGTTTTCTAGGGAAGAGCAGTTAGGTTTTGTAGGTTGTGGTGTTGGACTTGGGCTTCTACGGATTGGGTCATGAGGAGAGGGTTTATTGGGGGCTTTGGGGGGATGGGTCCCACTTTGACTGATGCGGTGGGATTTTTGGGATTGGGATTTCTTGGGAGACTTGGCTATCGGTGGGGCCCTCTCTGTGTTTACAGCTGGGGTCAATTCGGTGACAGATAACATTTCATCATTTGGGGCTCCTAGGGTTTCCCATTTGTACGAACAAAGAGAATTATCCTCATTTGTTTCCATCATCGCAGGGGCGGCGCGTGGGCTAACTTCATCTTCCAAAACTTCAACACAAGCAGCCTTTTGGGAAGGGATTTTGCCATGAACTCCGGCAATGTAACCAATACTGTATTCTTCCATATAGAAGGGATCGATTTTTACAATCGTGGGGCTGGAGGAAGTAGATGGGAGATGAACTTCTGCAGGGATGAAGCCATAGTTGTTTTCAACTTTAATACAGATTTCCATCATATCCATGCGAGCAAGGGTCTTATTGACGGTCTCTATATATCCTCCACAAACGTCACCTATTTTCCTGAAATTATCAATGTTCCATTTATCCAGCGAAATATTTCTGATCTTTATCCATCCTCCATAAGAGGGAACCTTAGGTTCTCCAAGCATAGCTTTGGCGCTCCAAGGATGAAATCGAACCAAGTATTTCCCCACTTTATACCATCCTCTGATCTTGGATAGAATTCGCGTTTGTTCTTCATCTTCGCAAGCTAAGAGAGCTTTGTCTGGTTGGATAGGGCTAACAGAAGATAGGGCAGATAAGTGTTGCTGTAGAGCCCTCATGATGTCATACCAGCTGTCATGGAAGTGTTTCCTTTGAATAATGACCGATGAGGATAAGAATATGGTTGCGAACTCCGACTGGGATGGGGCTATATCATCGGCGGTTTGTTTTTGGTTGCACGTAAGGGTATCTTCTTGTCCTTTCTGTAAAGCATCTCTGTAGGAGGAGCTCCTATTTATATCAGTCGGGGCTTGGGGTCTAATAACTGCACGCTGGTGTTGGTTGGTGAGAGATTGAATGCAAGTAATGAGACTTTTCCATCACTTTCTATTCTCACCAACCGGAACAATGAGTTTATTAATGCCTCAATTGGGCCCAAGTCTAGCTATTTCTGCAGAGTGACCCCTCTTACTGGATATTTTTTCCACCCATAATACTGTTTCTTCCGTTCTCGTTTCATTGAAGAATTTCTGAGTTAAGGGGTTGGAGCAGAGTCTGTCGAAGCACGTCTGTAGCCATGGAAGAAGAGACTTTGCAAAAGATAAGGTAAAGCTTCGGTCCTTGCAGGTTTCGGTGAGGCGGAAAAGATTTGGGTTTCTGTGGTCAATGGAGATGGAGAACGTTTTCCTTTCTACCCTGAAAGAGTCGTTTGTAGTGTTGGCCATGGTCGCTGGTGTCGAGGGTCATGGTGATGGGTTGGAGAAGGATCGGCGGGGGCTATGGCGGTATGGAGAAGCGGTTTGTCAGGCCACCAATTATTCACACCTATGCTCGTAGGGCCAGGCAGGGGAATTCACCATCGCCGTAATGAAGTTAAAATTATTAGTTTATTTTGTAATCGGTCGTGAATGGATGGTTTAGGCGGTCAATTAGTGGAAAGTTAGTCGGTGTGTGCGACTCGGTTAGGGTGGGATTATATATGTGTATTTTGGGTTAATCTAGGGCATGCTTTTGCTAAGCTTTTGTATTTTCCTTTCAACTCTAGAATGGATTATAGGGAGATTCACCATCTCAAATCGGTGTTGGCTTGTACTACTTTTGATTGTGAATACAACGTTCTGATTAGAGTCCTAACAACTTGGTATCAGAGCGGTAATCCTGGGAAAGACACGAGGAATGGCGCCGAGACAGTTGGAGGATCGTTTGGCAGAGTCTGAGAAGAACTTAGAAGGGATGAAGGAAAAATTACCTGAGATAGAGAAGTCGGTTGCGGAACTCAATCGAAGTATGGAGAAATTGTTCAATAGTGTAGAAGATCAGAGACAACTTTCTTTAGAGAATCAACAAGCGTTAGCTAATCTCGTCCATGGCGGATTCCAAGTTGGTCCGTCGATTGAAAAAGATTCGGTACTTGGGCAAAAGCGTAAGCTACCCAAGGATGAAAGCGCTACATCTAGCTGGAAGGAACACAGAGGAGAGGATTAGTTCCACGAGCGTCATAAGTTTAAGAAGGTGGAGATGCCGACGTTTGATGGCGACCAATCGGACGACTGACTCTCTAGTGCGGAAAGATACTTAGATATTCATCAGTTAACAGATCAAGGGAAGATAACGGTGACAGCAATCAGCTTCACCGAAGCCGCGCTAAGATGGTACCGATGGGCGGAGGGTAGACAACTTTTTTTGGATGGAGGGATCTGAAACTTCGAATCCTGGAACGATTTAGACCTTACAGGAGGGATCGTTATGTGCCCGTTTTCTTGCGGTGAGACAAATGAAGTCGGTGGCGGAGTACCGAGAACGATTTGAGGCCTTGGCTTCACCTCTACCACATTTGTCTAATGAAGTTTTGGAAGGCATTGAGGCCATGATGAAAGCGGCCCAACGCATCGAAGATAAGAACTCGGCCCTATTGACTAAAACAAGGTCGGGAGGAACCAGATCGTGGAAACCTTCTCCACCAGGAGTTGTTGGGCCAACCAACGCCCTTGGGCCTTCTTATACACCAAAATTGCTCAAGTCCAACCCAATCAAAACAATTACTCTGCCCAACATTACATCACATCAACTGAAGGAGGTGCCACTTAAGCGTCTGACGGATTCAGAGTTACAATATCGAAGGGAAAAAGGACTGTGCTGCTGATGTGACGAAAAGTACTTTGTAGGGCATAAATGTAAGAGCAAGGAGTTGAAGGTTCTAGTTGTATCTGACGATCAAGACGGGAAGGACGAAGCAATTGGAAATCAAAATGCACGAGAGTGCTAGGTCGAAGAAGTAGAGGAGTCTTATGCCGAAATGGATACTGCCGAGTTATCCTTAAACACTGTGGTGGGATTTTCATTGCCAGGAACATTGAAGGTGCGTGGGCGGATTGAAGATCGGGAAGTTGTGATCCTTATAGATTGTGGGGCCACTCACAATTTTATTTTTCAGAAACTTGTGAACGAGCTCAAATTACCGGTGTCCGAAACTCTGAATTATGGAATAATAATGGGAACAGGAACCGCGGTCAAGGGGAGAGGCATTTGCAAGGGAGTAGTGATTTCGCTAAAAGACCTAACGATCGCTGAAGATTACTTACCCCTTGAGTTGAGGAGTATTGATGTTATACTAGGCATGCAATGGTTGAGAACTCTCGGAGTAATGACAGTGGATTGGAAATCGTTAACGTTGATGTAAAGACCAACCTTGAGTAGCTGCCATGGAAAGAAACAATCGAATAGACGTTAGTTTAGCAACTGGAGAGAATGTATCGGAATAATCAATCCCATAAACTTGAGCATATCCTTTAGCAACAAGACGTGCTTTCAAACGAGCAACTGATCCGTCAGGATTGACCTTGATGGCAAACACCCATTTACACCCAATGTTGCCTGCAGGACGAGATACTAAATCCCAAGTACCATTAGCATCTAAAGCATTCATCTCCTCAATCATTGCATTGCGCCAACCAGAATGAGATAACGCTTCATGAACAGAATTAGGAATAGAGATAGAATCAAGGGATGTGATAAACGAATATGTGGGTGATGACAACTGGTTATAAGACACAAAAGAAGAAATAGGATAAGTACATGTGCGCTTACCTTTACGAAGGGCAATGGGAAGATCATCACTTGGTCCAAGATCAGATGTCGAAGAATCTTGTGGCGTAGGACATGTGCCTGAAGGTTCCTGTGGTGGCCTCCTGGAGTATACCTGAGTAATGGGTGGACGAGGAGGGATAGAAACTGATGGGGAAGGATCATGAGATGATGATGGAGAGATAATCTCATAGATAAAAAGATCATCATCCTCCCCCTCACTCGAGCTCGACAATGACGGGCTAAAAGGAGTATCTTCGAAAAAGATAACATCTAGAGAAATAAGATATTTGTTAAAACTAGGACAATAGCAACGATATCCCTTTTGAACACGAGAGTAACCGAGGAAGATGCACTTCAAGGATTTAGGATCTAACTTGGTACGATGAGGATGAACATCTCGAACAAAACAAGTGCAACCAAATATTTTTGGTTCAATGGGAAACAAAGGTTTGGTGGGAAAGAGTACACGATAAGGAATCTCACCATTAAGGACGGACGAAGGCATTCTATTAATTAAGAAACACGCTGTGGAAACCGCATCGGCCCAGTAAGGCTTTGGTACATGCATTTGAAAGGATAACGCTCTCGCGGTCTCAAGTAAATGCCTATTTTTCCGTTCAGCGACCCCGTTTTGGGATGGAGTGTCAGCACATGAAGATTGATGAACAATTCCATTTTTACACAAATAAGAACCAAGCATGTGAGAAAAATATTCACCGGCATTATCAGTGCGCAAAGTTTTCAAAGACACATTAAACTGAGTTTGGATTTCAACATGGAAAGCACAAAAGTGAGAAAGTAACTCAGAACGGTTTTTCATTAAATATAACCAAGTTAGACGAGAGTAGTCGTCAACAAAGGTAACAAAATAACGAAATCCAGTTTTGGACAATACTGGACACGGACCCCAAACATCAGAATGAACTAATTCAAAGGGAGCACTAGCTCGTTTATTGACTCTAGGACTCGAGCTAAGACGATGAAATTTAGCAAACTGACAAGACTCACAATTTAAAGACGACAAAGACTGAAAAGCGGGATAAAGCTTCTTCAACACAGACAAAGAAGGATGACCCAAACGACAATGAATTTCAAATGGGGAGGCAACTCCAGAACATGCCACAGCTTTCGGTAGTTGGTGATCAAAGATGTAAAGACCTCCAGACTCATATCCTTTACCAATAATCTTCTTCGTCATACGATCCTGAAACAAGCAATAGCCAGGAAAAAAAGAGATAAAACAATCAAGGTCACGAGTGAGTTTACTTACAGAAATCAAGTTAAAAGAAAGTTTAGGCAAATATAAAACAGAAGACAAATGAAGAGAAGGTGTGAGATCAATGGTGCCATAACCAAGAACAGATGATGTTGATCCGTCTGCCAAAGTGACAGTCGGAGAAAGTGCAGGTGACAAAGAGGTAGAAAATAGGCTAGAATTACCTGTCATATGGGCTGTGGCACCAGAGTCTATGACCCATTTGGTAGAGGATGTAAGAAGACAATGATTTTGATTACCTGAGGCTGACGCAGCAATAGTTGCAATAGGATTCGAGGAAGATGATGCTTGCAATGATTCTTGATACAACTGGAATTTAGCAAACTCATCTGCAGAAATGGAAACTGACTTCTCAGGTGTATCACTGGTGGAAGCAATCTGAGCAATCTGAGGCCTATATCCCCTACTTAACAACTTTCTACACTCACGTTTTATATGGCCAGGCTTCCGACAATAGTTGCATACAATCTCCTGTCGCCGATTATCATAACTAGTTCTCTGAGTATTAGTGTTCGTTCCTTGATGAACCCTAGAGTCATTATTTTTACTAATCAAAGAACTGTTAGATTGAGGGACAGACGAACTGATTTGAGGACTTTCAATACGGAGAACTCTACTGAAGACTTCTTCCAAAGTAGGAATTTCAGAACCAGAGAGAATTTGTGATTTCGCCATCCCAAATTCAGGTTGAAGTCCATTCAAAAATATCGTGACGGCCATCTTTTCTCGCTGAGCTTGTTGAACCTTTATATCAGTGGTAAATGGGAATAACGTACCAAGCTCTGCACATGTATTCTTAAACTGCATGAAGTAATTTGTCACTGATTGTTCTTTCTGAGCTGCATGAAAGAAGGCCATGGAAACATCATACATTCTGTTAACTTGCTCTTTACCTGAGTATAAAAACTCTGTGAATGCTAGTAGTTCTTTCACTGAATCACAATGATTAAACAAACCAAGTATCTCGTTTTCTATAGAATTCTTTATACCCAAGTACAAGCTAGCATCATCTCTAAGCCAAACCTTCTTCTTTGTGTCATCCTCTGGCGGATCCTCAGTGATATGGTCATCCATCTCAGTGCTTCGTAGATAAAACCGAATTGTACGACTCCATTCATAGTAATTGGAGCCATTTAACTTATGTTCTGTGAACTTCGAAGAAAGGGGAACTCCATTAGATATGACCAAAGGTTTCAGCTCAGCCATTGGTAGCTTAAAACCGCTGAAAAACTTCAATAAACCACAAAAACAGAACTGAATCGCAAAAAAACAGCTTGATACCGAAGAAAACTACACAACCCGAGACCAAAAAATGTGATATTCTGAAATCTAATCACACAGGCTGGCCGGAAATCACGAGGCGAGACGAACCCAGGCGGCGGAAACAGAAACGGACGGCCCACGCGCCCTCACGCGCCGGCGCGTGGCGGCGGCTGCAGATCCCTTCGGCGGCGCGTGTGACTCACGCGCGGCGTTTTCCGACGATCGGCGACGGCGCTTCCACTCTCCTGACGGCGGCGCTCCTTCCTAGGTAGGTGGTGACGACAAACGGCCACTCAAACGAGGTGACTCAAACTACAAACCCTAACCCTAGAGGAAAACCCTAGCCGCCAAGGAGAGAATTCTAAAACCCTAGACGCTCTGATACCATGTACAAAGTATTAGGGAAAAGTATATCTTCTTATTCACATAAGAGAATAACACATATATATAAGAATACAAGAAAACCCTAACTTAAGGAATGTACAATTACGATAAAGGACATAATAACCAAATAACATATATCATAACAAAAATCACCTCAAGAATTTGTCTTCTTTCTACAAAGTCGTTTGCAATGCATATCTTCTGTTAAGTGATGCAATACTTCCTTTAAACGCTCTACAAGCACCTTAGCAATCACCTTGTAAAGTGAAGAAATAAGGTTGGCCAGTCTATATTCACTCACTCTATTTGCTTTCAACTTCAATGGAATGAGGAAAATGTTGGTCTCATTGGTCCTTTTGTTTATAATCTTATTTAAAGAAAATCTTGGAACACCTCTACTATGTCATTCTTCAACATGTTCCTAAAAGAAAGAAAAAAAAATCTTCAACTTACTTTTCATGCCAAGGCTTATATAGCTTTGAAGATTCTTTAAAGATTTCTTCTTCCATGATGGGACTTTTCAACTCTTCTTTTATATGATAATTCAAAAAAACTCAATTTATACCATCAATCATAAATCTCTACCCATTATCTTTAGTGTACAATTTTTTGAAGAAATTAATAAACTCAGCTTCAACTCCTCATTCATTGGTAAGGAGATTTTCATTGTCTCAATCTTCATTCTGGCAGTAGCTCTTTCGTTTACAAGGGACACAATTTAACATGAGTACAACTTTCCACCCCTAGATCGAGGTGGTTTACCGGTGCTTAGAGAACTACCTGAGATTCCCTTTGAACACTGCTTACAACTTTCATGGTACTGTGCTCTCCAAAGAGCAACTCTTCTCAAAATCTCAAAAGGTACCGAGTTGGAATGCCACTCTAACTAAGGATTTGTGTGGTTCTGGAGGATCCAGCAAAGCGTTCAGACTCATGTGCCTTCCAGAACCAGGGATCTTCGAGTCTGTTGCGTATAATTAGCCAACCTTGCGACAACAAAAGGATTAGACGTCCTCCCATGCTATGGTTTCCGACGACCTGAACTCGTTGCCACATTGTATAACGTTTCAGCTTCTTTGAAAATTCTACTAGCAAGCCTAGTATATTGGCTTTTCTTGACCATTTTGATCTTCCTACGCTAGCACTATTCCGATAGCATTATCATTAAAAGCAAGATATAGCTAAAGTTCCTTACCTACTATTGGAGTCATCATCCCCAGGCACATTTAGGTTTTGATCTCCAACCATCTTGGTCCTCAGAACCCAATGCAAAAGGTGTTGATATGTCCCATTCACACAGAAAGCTTACCCTCTTCCACAAATTACCAGTGGATGCTACAGTCGTTATCACTTTGGCTGTATGAGGGGAATGAAGGTCGAGGAAGCAATGAAGAAAAGGTTATTCCCTATTGGCTCACCTTAATATCAAGCCTTGGTGCAACCTATACATGATTGGGCCATGACGGTTTTGGCAAGGTATAGTTTTATTTTGAGCGGTAGCCAGACTCAATCGTTGTAGTACTTTCAAATCAAGATCAAATGATTTTCTTTGTCTTTCAAGCAGCCCTAATTCCGTCTTTATTGATCGAGTAGCTGGACAAAGTTGTTTACCCTCTCCATAAGGAGTGTTCTGTAGTCTTGGGCGAGCATTGAAGTTTGCTTCTTCTCCAGAGTTTTATTGGTTATCAATGCAACCCATTCTTAATAGAACCGATTTGATTCTTTGGTGTGCACTATTTTGTTTGTAATGACGGAGATCTTGAATGGGGTGCTTCATGAAGTTCAAAAGAAAGGAATAAAAAAGAGTTCCCCTCTTACCAAAGCTTCTGAACTTGCCAAGAAGTGACTTATTCCTACAGTTAGGGGTGTTCATTACACGATCGATGTCGGTTTTGGGTTTAAACCAACGCCGACCGTCGATATGTCGGTTTTGTTCGGTTGACGGTAGTCGATTTCAGAGATGTTTATGGAACTGGTTAACCGACCACAAGAATTGTTTTATTGCAACCTAACATTTTTTCTAGTCTCAAAGAAAAGCGTGGGATTCCTCATTTCTTCCACCACTTAAGCTTGATACCTTGAACCCAGACTTAGTGGAATGAAATGCTTCGCGTCTTTTGGTCTCCTCTGCCAAGCAAGCAACAAATCAAAAAATTTCATCAAATGTTCATTCTCGACCTCCTTTCTCCAGTTTTCATATTTCCCAAGTTTTCCCTCCATTAGTAGTTTAAGTAGTGTGAACTCCTTACAACCTATGAAAAATAACATTGAAGATTCCTTCCGTGAATATCTTGCTTCTTTATTTTAGGGGTGTGACAAAGAGATCTCGCATCTTTCACCATTAGTGCCTAGCAAATTTGCCTCGTTTTCTGAAGTTTGTGGTCTTGACTTATGTGAAATCTTCCCTTGAATTAAGATGGAATCCATGTTTGGGGTCTTTGTAAGTTTTTCGATTGGTGTTTTGCTTTTCATCGATTTTCTCATTCTTTGCCTTTGACCTCCTTTTTTCCATGGCTCTCTAGCGGTTTTCTTCAAGTTCTTGTTGGTCTTTGGTTTGGTCTTTAATGGACTGTCTTTGACTTTGTATGTGGCTTTGTATGTGTTTGTTTTGATGTTCGTTGGTTTTTTTTTTTATCTTCTTAGATCTTCGGTTATTTATTCATTTCTGGTCCCTATTGCTACATTTGGTTCTTATTCGTTCCCTAGTGGAATTTGTATTCTTGAACATTAGTCTCTTTTCATTAATTCAATTAAAAGTTTCATTTCTTATGATGTAGATTTGATGATATTTTTTTGCTTCAACAAAGGAGACTTCGCATTGATGAACAAATATTTTTTTTGCAATCTAGATTTCAAGGTATGCAATATATTTTGTATATGATGTTAGGATTTTTTTTTTTTTTTTAATTTGAGATATCGTATCTGATGTTAGTTTCTTTTTGCAAGTTATATACATTTGTTATAATAGTTGCATTATGAAAATATTTAAAGGATTGTGAGTTTGTGAGTTCCAAAATTGGGACCTCTAGTTAATGAGTTTTAAGATTGTGAGTTTGAGTTGATATGTGTATAGAGAAGCATCCTATGTTGGCTATGTCCAACCAATGTCTCCCTTTTGCAGCATCGTTTGTTGGGAAGAGGCATCCAGAGAGAGCTGACAACCATTTCTTATTACATAAATCTCCACAACCATTGCAGATAGGGTGCATTATTTCTCTGTCTAAAAGAGACTAGCCCAATGCCTCCATGTTGCAAAAGCAGAGTTGTCCAACCCCATTTAACCGATTGACTACCTTGTAGATAAGCACCACCATTCTAGATAAAGTTCCTTGCTAATCTTTTCGTCATATTTATCACCTTCATGAAGCTTTGAAGTTTGAGAAGTAAATAGGGGGGAGCTTATTCCAAGTGGAGAACCCAAGCTTGAGTTTTCCGCCGTTTGAAAGAGGGACGTTCTTCCACTTTGCAAGCTTATCATTGAATTTACAATCCGACTACTACTCCAAAGACAGTCTGTTGAGTCACTTATTCTCGAGTTTGTTATGAAAGAAAGCAACAGACTCCCTAATGAGGGATTTTAGAAGATTAGGGTTCTCCTTTTTCTCTTCCACCCATCCGCGGAGGGATAGGGAGTGGGGCTTCTTTACTAAAAAAGAGGGAATGAGAGGGGAAGGAATAATGGAAAGGGGGTGGGGAAAGTCCGGAAAGGCCTCACTTTATTGATGGGACATTTTGATCCCCTTTTCGTCCCACTCTAGTTCAAGTTCAGGAAAGGATCAACACAAGGATCTTACTTCGAAGCAATCTTTGGAGTTTTCCCTTATCCGAAGGGTCTGGCAAGAAAATAAGATTTCATATTGAGCTCCAAATATACGCTATTGGGATAGGATGGCTCCTACTATCTCTCCCCTCATAAGAACCGCACGTGTGAGTTCCTCGACATACGACTCAAGTGGCGAAGGCCCTTTCCTTTGCACTTGGTAAGCACTTCGCTTTCACCAAGCTTACAGCTAGCCTATCGACTAGAGCCAAGCTTCAACTGCGACTACTCGTTGCTTGTGGCCACCTGATTCCATTATTTGAGATCCAAGTCAGCTTCGACAAAGATTTCTTTCTTCCTCGTGGTCGGGTCGGCTTTGAAGCAAGCTACCTGTCACCTATCTCACCCTTTTTTTTCTTATTAGTAAGATAGATTGTCTTTTTCTCTAATAAGACGGTATCTTTATGCCAAAGATCGTTCCTACTTGTCCGATTCGGTCTTACACCAATTACCAATCCATGGTGGCCATAATGAGATACAGTGGTGAAGTTGGGTTAGGAATGGGGAATTTGTCAGGTACTGTAGCTTCGTTTAGGGCCCTGTAGTCGACACAGAAACGCCAACTACCGTCTTTCTTCTTAACAAGCAATACCGGGCTGGAATAGGGACTAGTGCTGGGGCGGATGATTCCGGCGGTAAGCATCTCAGTGATCAACTTTTCAATCTCGCCTTTCTTGGCGTACGCATAACGGTATGGGCGGACATTAACAGGTAGATGATCATCCTTCAGAACAATTTTGTGGTCGATTTCCCTTTGTTGAGGGAGATGAGTGGGTTCTGCAAATACATCGGGGTAGGAATCAAGCAATCGCTCCACGGCGGGAGGAAGGGTCGATGGGGGAACGGTGGTGACGACTAAGTCGTCGTCGATCTGTGCGGTAAGGGCTCGCAGTTCTACTAAGAATCCCTTATCATTTTCTTCCCATGTCTTTCGCAGGTGTTTTAGGGAGACTTCGGTGCGGGTAAGGGATGGATCCCCCTTGATCACTATTTTCGAGTCGCCGGATCCGATGGTTAGCGTCAACATTTTCCAATCTACGGTAATGACTCCTAATGTCGATAGCCATTGCATGCCAAGAATCAAATCAATATTTCCTAGATCCAACGGCAAAAAGTCTTCGACGATGGACAGCTCGGCTATGGTGACTACCACCCGCTTACACACCCCTTTTCCTCTCACTATTTCTCTGGTGCCCATCACAACCCCGTAGTTCATGGTTTCAGAGATGGGGAGTTTCAACTGTTCGACCATGCAGTTAGAGATGTTGTGAGTCGCTCCACAGTCGACTAGGACTACCACATCCTCGGTCTCTATCTTTCCCCGAACCTTCAAGGTACCTGGTGCCGAAAATCTGACGACCGTGTTCAACGAGAGCCCCGCGACATGCATGGGCTCGGCTTCCCCCTCATCGTGGATTTCTTCAATCATCACCATGTTTGCTATTTCTTCCTCGTTTTCGATATCGTCTACAACTATTAGAAGTCGAAGTTCTTTGCTCTTGCACTTGTGACCGATGAAGTACTTCTCGTCACATCTATAGCAAAGCCCTTTATCTCTCTTGGTTTGAAGCTCTGTATCAGTTAGCTTACGGTATGGTACTTCCTTCTGTTGATGTGACTGACTGGGTGTGGAGCTCGAGGGTAGGGTGATGGAACGGATGGGAGTGGCGTCGATGGCCTTGGGTGGTGTTCTGGTTACTGAGTAGTTAGGATTGAACGGTCTGATGGCCCTACTGTTATCTGAATTTAGTGTGGGTGGTTGGGCTAAATTTTTATCTTCCACTCTTTGGGCCGCCTTCATCATAGCAGCTAGGCCCATGGGTTCGAAACAGAGGACCTCGGCCCGAACTTCCGGTTTAAGTCCATTAAGGAACGTACCTTCCATGATTTCATCTGACAAATGTGGTAAGGGGGCGGATAATTCCTCGAAACGCTCTCTGAACGCGACCACAGTCGTCTCCTGTTTGACGGCTAGAAACCTAGCGCATAGGGATCCCTCCTGGGTAGGTCTGAAACGCTCCAATATCCAATGACGGAGGTCTTGCCATCCTCGGAACGGCTCTCTTCCGTCCGCCCACTGTAGCCATTTTAGGGCCACTCCGACAAAGCCCACTGTCGTGGCTTGAACCTTCTCGTTGTCTGTCAGGCGTTGGATGGTGAAATACCTCTCCGCTCTGAACAGCCAGTCGTCTGGCGATCTTCCTTCAAAAATGGGCATGTCAATCTTTTTTAACTTGTGTTTTTCAAAGTAACTCTCTTCTCTCTGTATTTCCTTCCCACTTGCCGAGCCCCTGTCGGGTTCGGGTGTTTTGCGCTTCTGTCCTGTTTCGGCATTGGTCCCTTGTTCGCTACGAGATTTTTGGGTCACCAGGTTAGTAAGAGCTTTCTGAGTTTCCATGGTCACTAACCTCTGGTCTTCCATGCTGTTAAACAGCCTCTCAATGTTCTTGTTAATCTCAGCTACGGTTCTTTCAAGCTCTGGCACCTTTTCTCTCAGTACCTCAACGCTCTTTTCCGATTCTGACATCCTTTCCTCTATCTGGCACTGCGACATTGCTCGTGTTTTCCCCAGGATGAACGCTCTGGTACCACTTTAAGAATATATAAGGTTTGATGTTTTATGATTTAAATATATTTTCTTAATTTAAAATGAGGCTTACGCCTCATACCGCCTCGAGACTTACGCCTCGCCTCTCCATGAGAAAACGCCTCGAGGCCGCCTTAAGCCTTTTAAAACATTGGGTATAAAGTGTTTAAACATTCGATCCTTCAAGTCTTCCCACGATTTGATTTTCTTGCGATTGTGAGACCATTTGTACCAGTCAACAACGTATTTGTCAAAGTTGATGATTGCAATCGAGTTGTAATCTTTTCCCGTTCAGTCACCTTGTGTATCTCGAAAGCTCTCGACATGAAACAACCACGAATCGAGGTTGATCCTAGTGTAGATTGGCATTTCTAGTCGTTTTAACTTGCTGCGATCTCCGCTGGATTTGGGTTGTGATGAATCCCTCTTTTCCATCTATGATTTTCTCTTCGGTTCCTTTGTTTCCTCCCCCAACTTTCGTTTTTGCGAGGATCTCGCAATAATTGATGAAGAAGATTTCCCCTTTGAAGATAATAGGTTAACCATCATCATAGTCATTCGCTTTATGCTCTTTTCTACCCGTTGCATCAATGTCTTTCTCCGTTGCATTGACTCTTTCCTCTATTTGTTTCTGGGCCATTCTTCGTGTCCTCCCCAGGCTGACGTGCTCTGATACCACTTTGTTAGACATCCTGCAATATATCTCCGGTAACAAACACTAAGAACAATATGCAAGCCAAAGTAAGAAAGTCCAACCTTGTTTTTTTTTTTTTTTTGAAAGGAAACAAACTTTTCATTGAAGAAATGAAAAGAGACTAATGCTCAAAATACAATGAAACAAGAAACGAAAATACAGCCAAACAAAGGAAACAACATAATAATGACAAATACAGCCAATAAGAGACTACAAACGGCTAAGAAACAATTGCAAAAACAGCCAATACGGAAGAACAAACAAGACTTAGGCTGGAAAAATGAAGGCATCCCAATTAAGACAAATATCCTGAATAGAGAAGGCCGAAAAAGAGCTTGGACAACGAGCTCCATGACGAGGCTTTGAGACGAGCTGAGTTGAAACGATCCAACCAAGGAAGAGAAGTGTCCTGAAAAACTCTCTGATTTCTTTCAAACCAAATTTATGATAAAATAGCTTTAACGCCATTCAACCATAATAATTTAGGAGTCGGCTGAATAACTGGACCAAATAAAAGTTGTAGCACGTTTTCTTTAAATGACTGATCAAAAACCCAATGAAGCTTGAAGATAGACATAAACTTCCCCCAACAATGGCAAGAAAAAACACACTCAAAGAAAAGGTGCTGCAAGGATTCACTGGCACTTGAACATAAAGGGCAAATGGAAGGAGATAAAACATGAGACGGAAGCCGCCTTTGAAGAACCTCCGAGCTATTTAAAGAACCAAAGATCATGATCCAACAAAGAATGTTAATACGCTTTGGACATTTAGACTTCCAAAGAGCTGTAAACACATCCTTGTGCATATCTAAAGAAGCAGCCAAATGATTGCAGAGAGATTTAACCGTGAACAAACCCGGTCTCTCTAAAGACCAAATGCGGGAATCTGAAAGATCTAAAATTCTGGCATCATTTAAAATGCCCATGAGCTGTTGAAACTCAAGAAATTCTTCTTCTTTAAGAAGTCGACGGAAAGAAATACTCCATGAAAAAGTCTCCCCATCCCAAAGATCATTAACAGAAGCGTTTGGAAGAGAAGCAATTCGAAATAAACTTGGAAATTTTAGATAAAACGAAAGATCTCCAATCCAAAAGTCTTGCCAAAAAACTACTCGAGAGTCATTTCCAAGTTTAAAAATAGCCAAACTCTCAATTTGATTCCATACCTTAGATATACTAATCCAAGGACTTCGAAGACTCAAGCCAACCCTTCCGGAAGTATGCCAATTAAAACGATTATGCCCATGAATACTCTTAACAACTTTGCACCACAACGAATCCGGCTCCCTCAAATATCTCCAACCCCACTTAGCAAGAAGAGCCAAATTTCTATGTTTCAAGCCACCAATACCGAGACCTCCATTTAAAAGAGGTTTAGAAACGAACTCCCATCTAGCCAAATGATTTAACTTAGAACCATTGCTGCTTTCCCATAAAAAAGATCTCATAATTCTCCCCACTTCCGAAACGATTTTGGGAGGCATGAGAAATAAAGACATGTAATACAACGGAATACTTGATAAAACAGAATTACACAAAGTCAATCTCCCTCCTCTAGACAAATTAATGTGCCGCCATCTATCAAGCTTCTTTTGAATCTTATCAACAACCGGCTGCCAAAAGGAGATCTTTTTCGGATAACCACCTAAAGGAAGACCAAGATATAAAAATGGAAGGGATTCCACTTTTCAATTCAACCGCGAAGAGGTGGCTTGTATCTTTCCATCATCAACATTAATACCACACAAAGCAGATTTTTTCCAATTAACTTTTTGCCCAGAACACCATTCAAAAAGATCAATGGTGGAAATAAGAGAATCCAACATAATATCATCATATTTACAGAATAAAAGAGTATCATCTGAAGCTTGCCTCAAAGCTTTGTTATGGAGTCCGTTGTTCAAGATTTTTTCAACCTTCTCTTTTCAGAATATTTGCCTTCCTTGGGATGTTTTCATTTCTCCATCTTGAGTCTTCATTGTTCTTTTATGGGTTGTTTTTGTGTTACCTTTATAGAGTGTTGATCTTTTATTGGCTATTCTTATCATTATCTTGTTGTTCTTTTATTGGTTGTTTTTTCGTTTCCTTTATCTTTTGTATCTTTTTATTTTGAGCATTAGTCTCTTTTCATTTCTTCAATGAAAAGATTGTTTCCTTTTAAAAAAAAAAAAAAAAGAGTATCATCTGCAAATTGATGAATAGAAATATGTACCTTATCCTTCCCAACAATGAAACCCTCATAAATACCTTTCTCATGAATAACTTGAATAAGGGCATTCAACACTTCACTTACTAGAAGAAATTGTCTGCAATTGCAAGAGTCTTTCGTTGAGGACATTCGTTGGATAAATGGCCCGATTGATTGCATCGAAAACACTTCCCTAGAGTCGGCCTAGAATATGTGTTTGACACCCGTCGTGTGGTTGGATTATCAGAGTTCTTGGCGTCCTTTGCTGTGTTGATCTCCACCTGCTTTCCCTTGAGTGTTGCCATGGTGTTCTGCTGCAAGGTTCGGTCGCCAAGTGCAGCTTTGTTGATATCGCTAGTTTGTTCACCCGAAGTCCGTCTGGAGTATGTTCTTTTGAAGTGATTGGCAATCTGTTCTTCAATTACTGCTGCAGCGGAAATGGCTTCATTTAAATAACCAATCGGTTGCAAAGAAAGTTGTTTTTTAATGTCATTCCGAAGGCCTCCTTTATATCTTGCAACTAAATATTGTTGGCTCTCTCCAAGATTTGTTTTTTCCCCTAACCGATGGAATTCTTCTGTGTATTCCATGACTGATCTAGTCCCTTGTTTGCAATAGTTTGGACCCAATTCGAACTTCGGACAGCATTTATTCAAGGTATTTCAGTGCTGATCGATTAATTCCAACAAGGTTCCCGCCCTTGTTCAGTAAGTTTCAGCACCTTACAGCATGTTTTAGGTCCCTTTAAAAACCTATGTTAAGTGTTGGGAAAGTTGTTAGGTTGTTCCCTAACCTCTAGAAGGTCTTTATTGTGTTCGTAGGTCCGCTTAGAGTCTATTCTAATTTTTTCCAACAAGTGTTAGTTGGATTTAGGACCGCTCTTAAGCTATTTGAAAGTAGTTTCTATCTGGATGGGCTAGTTTGTTTGTTTGTGCATGTCGTTTGCTTTACTTGCTTGTTATTATATGTTGTGTTAATATGTATGTAGCTCGCTATGTGAATAAGCACGAAGCTTTGTTTGATTCTTAAGCATGTTGCTTTGTTGATTCATAAGCTAAGAAGCACAAACACTGACACGCGACACGGACACGGCGACACGTCAATTTCCAAAAAAGTAGGACACGACACGTTGAGGACACGTAGCTAGGTTGGATTAATTTTTTTTTTGTTGTCGAGCATGTGTAGATTTTCATGTTTCCGTTAGGTTGTAAATATGTAAATGGTTGATAAAGTTGAACAGTTTCTAGGAAGTTAAGAGCATGCTTACACTAGAAAGGTTGTAGTTTTGTTGTTGGTTGAAGATACGAGATCTGACTCGTATGTTATGGTGGAGTTGTGGAGTGGATTGGATTTCTATAGAAGTGTTGTTTTGTGTTTATCAGGTGAATTAAAAAAAAATGGTTTTGTCCTATGTATGCCGTTATGTTGCCGAAATTTTCGGAGCTCACGGTTAGTTTGAATATAGGAATTTAGTAACGTCACTAGGCTAGAATAATCAAACCTGAAGCATTACCAATTTCTCTCCTCTATGGTATATCCCCGTTGATATTGAAATTTTCAATCCCTCTCCTTGTTTGTTGTTTCTCACTCTCATTTCTTTCATTTCATGAGAGCAAAGTAAATATTTGAGTTTTGTTGATTTTTGTATCTGATATATTTTTTGTTAAAAATCACTTTTGGTTCTTGAACTTTCATGAAAGTAACAATTTGGTCTCTAAACTTTGATTTGTAACGATTGAGTTCATGTACTTTCAATTTGTAACAATTTAGTCCCTAAACTTTAATAAGTAGCAATTTAATCCCAGTACATTCAAATTTTAACAATTTAGTCCGTATCGTGAAACTTAATGTAAATATTTCATGAAATTTCTTACATAGATAGATTAATAAACTAATTTGGAGTCCAATATGTTTATAAGCTACAAAGTTTAATCATTAGAATAAAAATCGACATTTAATTTGATAAATTTGTTTGCGACAATGATTAAATTGTTACAAATTTGAAAGTCCAATGACTAAATTGTTACAAATTTGAAAGTACAATGACTAAATTGTTAATTTTAAAAATGAGGGTTTAAAAGATAAAAAAGAAGAAAAACTTAGATGAACCAGAGGTGGGTGACAGGAGATTTTGGAGAAAACTTCTGGCGGTAATTGCTACAAGCGGCAGCATCGTTTGAGGTTTTTGTTCTCTCTCTCTCAGCCTAGACTCCAGAGCGT
Source organism: Luffa acutangula (assembly GCA_036850905.1). Taxonomy (NCBI): domain Eukaryota; kingdom Viridiplantae; phylum Streptophyta; class Magnoliopsida; order Cucurbitales; family Cucurbitaceae; genus Luffa; species Luffa acutangula. The sequence continues at coordinate 58,438,496 of CM072091.1, read as the reverse complement.
GTCCGTGGGCGTATCCAGTCGTGTTCCCGCGTGTCCGAAATTAAAAAAAAAAAAAAAAAAATAGGGCACGCAAAATTGCGTGTCGGACACGTGTTCGGAGCGTGTCCGGACGAATCTGTGTCTGACGCGTGTCTGACACAGATCCTCCCCCCATTTTGGCGTGTCCATGCTTCATAGGTCTCCTCTGCCAAGCAAGCAACAAATCAAAAGATTTCATCAAATCTTCATTCTCGACCTCCTTTGTCCAGTTTTCATATTTCCCAAGTTTTCCCTCCATTAGTAGTGTGAGTAGTGTGAACTCCTTACAACCTATGAAAAATAACATTGAAGATTCCTTCTGTGAATATCTGCCTTCTTTATTTTAGGGGTGTGACAAAGAGATCTCTCATCTTTCACCATTAGTGCCTAGCAAATTTGCCTCGTTTTCTGAAGTTTGTGGTCTTGAGTTACGTGAAATCTTCCCTTGAATTAAGATGGAATCCATTTTTGGGGTCTTTGTAAGTTTTTCGATTGGTGTGTTGCTTTTCATTGATTTTCTCCTTCTTTGCCTTTGACCTCCTTTTTTCCATGGTTCTTTGGCGGTTTTCTTCAAGTTCTTGTTGGTCTTTGGTTTGGTCTTTAATGGACTGTCTTTGACTTTGTATGTGTTTGTTTTGATGTTTGTTGGTTTTTTTTTAATCTTCTTAGATCTTCGGTTTTTTATTCCTTTCTGGCCCCTATTGCTACATTTGGTTCTTAGTCGTTCCCTAGTGGAGTTTGTATTCTTGAGCATTAGTCTCTTTTCATTAATTCAATTAAAAGTTTCATTTCTTATGATGTAGATTTGATGATATTTTTCTGCTTCAACAAAGGAGACTTTGCATTGATGAACAAATATTTTTTTGCAATCTAGATTTCAAGGTATGCAATATATTTTGTATATGGTGTTAGTTTTTTTTTTTTTTTAATTTGAGATATCGTATCTGATGTTAGTTTCTTTTTGCAAGTTATATACATTTGTTATACTTGTTGCATTATGAAAATATTTAAAGGATTGTGAGTTCCAAAATTTGGACCTCTAGTTAATGAGTTTTAAGATTGTGAGTTTGAGTTGATATGTGTATAGAGAAGCATCCTATGTTGGCTATGTCCAACCAATGTCTCCCTTTTGCAGCATCGTTTGTTGGGAAGAGGCATCCAGAGAGAGCTGACAACCATTTCTTATTACATAAATCTCCACAACCATTGCAGATAGGGTGCATTATTTCTCTGTCTAAAAGAGACTAGCCCAATGCCTCCATGTTGCAAAAGCAGAGTTGTCCAACCCCATTTAACCGATTGACTACCTTGTAGATAAGCACCACCATTCTAGATAAAGTTCCTTGCTAATCTTTTCGTCTTATTTATCACCTTCATGAAGCTTTGAAGTTTGAGAAGTAAATAGGGGGTAGCTTATTCCAAGTGGAGAACCCAAGCTTGAGTTTTCCGCCGTTTGAAAGAGGGACGTTCTTCCACTTTGCAAGCTTATCATTGAATTTACAATCCGACTACTACTCCAAAGACAGTCTGTTGAGTCACTTATTCTCGAGTTTGTTATGAAAGAAAGCAACAGACTCCCTAATGAGGGATTTTAGAAGATTAGGGTTCTCCTTTTTCTCTTCCACCCATCCGCGGAGGGATAGGGAGTGGGGCTTCTTTACTAAAAAAGAGGGAATGAGAGGGGAAGGAATAATGGAAAGGGGGTGGGGAAAGTCCGGAAAGGCCTCACTTTATTGATGGGACATTTTGATCCCCTTTTCGTCCCACTCTAGTTCAAGTTCAGGAAAGGATCAACACAAGGATCTTACTTCGAAGCAATCTTTGGAGTTTTCCCTTATCCGAAGGGTCTGGCAAGAAAATAAGATTTCATATTGAGCTCCAAATATACGCTATTGGGATAGGATGGCTCCTACTATCTCTCCCCTCATAAGAACCGCACGTGTGAGTTCCTCGACATACGACTCAAGTGGCGAAGGCCCTTTCCTTTGCACTTGGTAAGCACTTCGCTTTCACCAAGCTTACAGCTAGCCTATCGACTAGAGCCAAGCTTCAACTGCGACTACTCGTTGCTTGTGGCCACCTGATTCCATTATTTGAGATCCAAGTCAGCTTCGACAAAGATTTCTTTCTTCCTCGCGGTCGGGTCGGCTTTGAAGCAAGCTACCTGTCACCTATCTCACCCTTTTTTTTCTTATTAGTAAGATAGATTGTCTTTTTCTCTAATAAGACGGTATCTTTATGCCAAAGATCGTTCCTACTTGTCCGATTCGGTCTTACACCAATTACCAATCCATGGTGGCCATAATGAGATACAGTGGTGAAGTTGGGTTAGGAATGGGGAATTTGTCAGGTACTGTAGCTTCGTTTAGGGCCCTGTAGTCGACACAGAAACGCCAACTACCGTCTTTCTTCTTAACAAGCAATACCGGGCTGGAATAGGGACTAGTGCTGGGGCGGATGATTCCGGCGGTAAGCATCTCAGTGATCAACTTTTCAATCTCGCCTTTCTTGGCGTACGCATAACGGTATGGGCGGACATTAACAGGTAGATGATCATCCTTCAGAACAATTTTGTGGTCGATTTCCCTTTGTTGAGGGAGATGAGTGGGTTCTGCAAATACATCGGGGTAGGAATCAAGCAATCGCTCCACGGCGGGAGGAAGGGTCGATGGGGGAACGGTGGTGACGACTAAGTCGTCGTCGATCTGTGCGGTAAAGGCTTGCAGTTCTACTAAGAATCCCTTATCATTTTCTTCCCATGTCTTTCGCAGGTGTTTTAGGGAGACTTCGGTGCGGGTAAGGGATGGATCCCCCTTGATCACTATTTTCGAGTCGCCGGATCCGATGGTTAGCGTCAACATTTTCCAATCTACGGTAATGACTCCTAATGTCGATAGCCATTGCATGCCAAGAATCAAATCAATATTTCCTAGATCCAACGGCAAAAAGTCTTCGACGATGGACAGCTCGGCTATGGTGACTACCACCCGCTTACACACCCCTTTTCCTCTCACTATTTCTCTGGTGCCCATCACAACCCCGTAGTTCATGGTTTCAGAGATGGGGGGTTTCAACTGTTCGACCATGCAGTTAGAGATGTTGTGAGTCGCTCCACAGTCGACTAGGACTACCACATCCTCGGTCTCTATCTTTCCCCGAACCTTCAAGGTACCTGGTGCCGAAAATCTGATGACCGTGTTCAACGAGAGCCCCGCGACATGCATGGGCTCGGCTTCCCCCTCATCGTGGATTTCTTCAATCATCACCATGTTTGCTATTTCTTCCTCGTTTTCGATATCGTCTACAACTATTAGAAGTCGAAGTTCTTTGCTCTTGCACTTGTGACCGATGAAGTACTTCTGGTGTGGCCGAGAGTTCTATTTTAGAATAATGAATCATGAATGCTTTATTGATAATCTTTGGCCTTTAAATAGGCAAAGATCATATAAAAGTAGTTACAAAACATGTGCTTGGCACATGATCTAAATAAGAGAAAAGGATGTACACTAAAATAGGAAACCGGCTACACCAAACATCCCCCCCTAAAAGAAAAACTCGTCCGCGAGTTAAGTAGCAAGGGAAAACTCATCAGGAGGGTGGTAAGTGTACAAATCAGCAACATTAAACGTAGGATGTATGTTGTAGTCATCCGGTAGCTTGATCTTGTAGGCATTATCTCCGAATCGTTCAGTGATAGGAAATGGGCCCAGCTTTCTTTGTTTAAGCTTGTTGTATGTGCCCGTTGGAAATCTACTCTTTCGTAAGTGAATCATCACGAGGTCCCCCACATTAAATTCCTTATATCGTCGTTTGCGGTCTGCTACTTCCTTATATTTGTCATTTTGTTGCTCTATATGTTTGTGGACTTGAGCATGTAACTCCTTGATTCGGTCGACCATTTCCTCAGCTTCAGCACTAATATCAATAAAAGAAGGGATGTGCGTTAGATCAAATGTTAGTCTAGGTACTTTAGTATAGACAATCTCAAATGGGCACTTCCCTGTTGTCCTGTTCTTCATGTTATTGTAGGCAAATTCTGCTTGTGCCAAGGACATATCCCACTGCTTTGGTTTATCCCCACTGAGGCATCGAATTAGGTTGCCTAACGTTCTGTTTGTCACTTCAGTCTGTCCGTCGGTCTGGGGATGACTTGTAGTGCTGTATTTAAGTGTCGTGTCAAATTTCTTCCAAAGTGTTCTCCAAAAGTGGCTTAGAAATTTGACATCTCGGTCAGAGACTATTGTTTTTGGTATTCCATGAAGTCTAACAACTTCCTTAAAGAACAAATTGGCGATGTAGATGGCATCAGAAGTCTTCTTGCAAGGGAGAAAGTGTGCCATCTTGCTATATCGATCAACCACAACAAATACAGAGTCATATCCACGTTGGGTTTTAGGAAGACCAAGGATAAAGTCCATTGATAGGTCTTCCCAAATATTTTCTGGTATAGGAAGTGGTGTGTAGAGGCCTGTATTTTGGCCATGTCCCTTAAAAGATTGACAGGTATAACAGCGTGCAACATAGCTGCTGACATCTTTTTTCAATTGGGGCCAAAAATATCGTTTTTCCAGAATTACCACGGTCTTATCACGACCCAAATGTCCAGCTAACCCTCCGCAGTGAGCTTCCTTTATGAGGGCCTCTCGAAGGGATGAAGAAGGTATGCATAGCACATCATCTTTAAAAAGAAATCCATCAAGGATATGAAAGCCACCGGTAGGTTTGTGGTCCTGGCATAGTTGCCATATATGGCCAAAATCGTTGTCTTTGTATGTATCTGGGAGATGTTCTTGTACAAAGTATTAGGGAAAAGTATTTCTTATTATTCACATAAGAGAATAACACATATATATAGGAATACAAGAAAACCCTAACTTAAGGAATGTACAATTACGATAAAGGACATAATAACCAAATAACATATATCATAACACTCCCCCTCAAGTTGGAGCAAATATGTCAATCATGCCCAACTTGTTGCAGAGATAATTAATCCTTGCTCCATTTAATGCTTTGGTAAGAATATCTCCCAATTGTTCTCCTGTCTTCACATATCCTGTGGACACCAACCCTTGTTGTATTTTCTCACGAATGAAGTGACAATCCACTTCAATATGTTTAGTCCTCTCATGAAACACTGGATTAGATGCAATGTGAAGTGCAGCTTGATTATCACACCACAATTTAGCTGGCATAGTAACACTAAACCCTATCTCCGTCAACAGTTGATGTATCCATACTATCTCACATACAGATTGTGCCATAGCTCTATATTCTGATTCAGCGCTCGAACGTGAAACCACATTCTGCTTCTTACTCTTCCATGAAACCAAATTGCCTCCTACAAAGACACAATATCCAGAAGTTGATCTTCTATCTTCTTTAGATCCAGCCCAATCAGCATCTGAAAAGCATTCAACTCTTGTATGACCATGATCTTTATATAAGATTCCACGCCCTGGAGCAGCTTTTAAGTAGCATAGAATTTGTTCTACTGCAGCCCAATGATCTACTGTAGGTGATGACATATATTGACTTACAATACTCACTGAATAAGCAATGTCTGGTCGTGTCACTGTTAGATAATTCAACTTCCCAACTAATCTTCTGTATCTTTCTGGGTCTTTAAATAATTCTCCTTCTTTGGTGAGTTGCAAATTTGGTATCATCGGAGTACTACATGGTTTAACTCCTAGTTTTCCTGTCTCAGATAACAAATCAAGTACATACTTTCGTTGTGACAAAAAGATACCTTTCTTGCTTCTCATCACTTCAATACCCAAAAAATACTTTAGTGTTCCGAGATCCTTGGTATGAAATTGACCCTGAAGGAAAGTTTTGAGAGAGGCTATACCTGATGTATCATTACCAGTTATAACAATATCATCAACATACACAACAAGCAAAGTAATACCATTCTCAGATCGTCGATAGAAGACAGAATGATCAGACGTACTCTTCTTCATTCCAAATTGCTCAAGTGCCTGACTAAACTTACCAAACCATGCACGTGGACTCTGTTTCAATCCATATAATGATTTTCTAAGGCGACAAACTTTATCACTCTCCCCCTGAGCAACAAAACCAGGTGGTTGCTCAATATAAACTTCCTCCTGAAGATCGCCATGTAAAAAGGCGTTCTTGATGTCTAGCTGATGTAAAGACCAACCTTGAGTAGCTGCCATGGAAAGAAACAATCGAATAGACGTTAGTTTAGCAACTGGAGAGAATGTATCGGAATAATCAATCCCATAAACTTGAGCATATCCTTTAGCAACAAGACGTGCTTTCAAACGAGCAACTGATCCGTCAGGATTGACCTTGATTGCAAACACCCATTTACACCCAATGGCCTTCTTGCCTGCAGGACGAGATACTAAATCCCAAGTACCATTAGCATCTAAAGCATTCATCTCCTCAATCATTGCATTGCGCCAACCAGAATGAGATAACGCTTCATGAACAGAATTAGGAATAGAGATAGAATCAAGGGATGTGATAAACGAATATGTGGGTGATGACAACTGGTTATAAGACACAAAAGAAGAAATAGGATAAGTACATGTGCGCTTACCTTTACGAAGGGCAATGGGAAGATCATCACTTGGTCCAAGATCAGATGTCGAAGAATCTTGTGGCGTAGGACATGTGCCTGAAGGTTCCTGTGGTGGCCTCCTGGAGTATACCTGAGTAACGGGTGGACGAGGAGGGATAGAAACTGATGGGGAAGGATCATGAGATGATGATGGAGAGATAATCTCATAGATAAAAAGATCATCATCCTCCCCCTCACTCGAGCTCGACAATGACGGGCTAAAAGGAGTATCTTCGAAAAAGATAACATCTGGAGAAATAAGATATTTGTTAAAACTAGGACAATAGCAACGATATCCCTTTTGAACACGAGAGTAACCGAGGAAGATGCACTTCAAGGATTTAGGATCTAACTTGGTACGATGAGGATGAACATCTCGAACAAAACAAGTGCAACCAAATATTTTTGGTTCAATGGGAAACAAAGGTTTGGTGGGAAAGAGTACACGATAAGGAATCTCACCATTAAGGACGGACGAAGGCATTCTATTAATTAAGAAACACGCTGTGGAAACCGCATCGGCCCAGTAAGGCTTTGGTACATGCATTTGAAAGGATAATGCTCTCGCGGTCTCAAGTAAATGCCTATTTTTCCGTTCAGCGACCCCGTTTTGGGATGGAGTGTCAGCACATGAAGATTGATGAACAATTCCATTTTTACACAAATAAGAACCAAGCATGTGAGAAAAATATTCACCGGCATTATCAGTGCGCAAAGTTTTCAAAGACACATTAAACTGAGTTTGGATTTCAGCATGGAAAGCACAAAAGTGAGAAAGTAACTCAGAACGATTTTTCATTAAATATAACCAAGTTAGACGAGAGTAGTCGTCAACAAAGGTAACAAAATAACGAAATCCAGTTTTGGACAATACTGGACACGGACCCCAAACATCAGAATGAACTAATTCAAAGGGAGCACTAGCTCGTTTATTGACTCTAGGACTCGAGCTAAGAAGATGAAATTTAGCAAACTGACAAGACTCACAATTTAAAGACGACAAAGACTGAAAAGCGGGATAAAGCTTCTTCAACACAGACAAAGAAGGATGACCCAAACGACAATGAATTTCAAATGGGGAGGCAACTCCAGAACATGCCACAGCTTTCGGTAGTTGGTGATCAAAGATGTAAAGACCTCCAGACTCATATCCTTTACCAATAATCTTCTTCGTCATACGATCCTGAAACAAGCAATAGCCAGGAAAAAAAGAGATAAAACAATCAAGGTCACGAGTGAGTTTACTTACAGAAATCAAGTTAAAAGAAAGTTTAGGCAAATGTAAAACAGAAGACAAATGAAGAGAAGGTGTGAGATCAATGGTGCCATAACCAAGAACAGATGATGTTGATCCGTCTGCCAAAGTGACAGTCGGAGAAAGTGCAGGTGACAAAGAGGTAGAAAATAGGCTAGAATTACCTGTCATATGGGCTGTGGCACCAGAGTCTATGACCCATTTGGTAGAGGATGTAAGAAGACAATGATTTTGATTACCTGAGGCTGACGCAGCAATAGTTGCAATAGGATTCGAGGAAGATGATGCTTGCAATGATTCCTGATACAACTGGAATTTAGCAAACTCATCTGCAGAAATGGAAACTGACTTCTCAGGTGTATCACTGGTGGAAGCAATCTGAGCAATCTGAGGCCTATATCCCCTACTTAACAACTTTCTACACTCACGTTTTATATGGCCAGGCTTCCGACAATAGTTGCATACAATCTCCTGTCGCCGATTATCATAACTAGTTCTCTGAGTATTAGTGTTCGTTCCTTGATGAACCCTAGAGTCATTATTTTTACTAATCAAAGAACTGTTAGATTGAGGGACAGACGAACTGATTTGAGGACTTTCAATACGGAGAACTCTACTGAAGACTTCTTCCAAAGTAGGAATTTCAGAACCAGAGAGAATTTGTGATTTCGCCATCCCAAATTCAGGTTGAAGTCCATTCAAAAATATCATGACGGCCATCTTTTCTCGCTGAGCTTGTTGAACCTTTATATCAGTGGTAAATGGGAATAACGTACCAAGCTCTGCACATGTATTCTTAAACTGCATGAAGTAATTTGTCACTGATTGTTCTTTCTGAGCTGCATGAAAGAAGGCCATGGAAACATCATACATTCTGTTAACTTGCTCTTTACCTGAGTATAAAAACTCTGTGAATGCTAGTAGTTCTTTCACTGAATCACAATGATTAAACAAACCAAGTATCTCGTTTTCTATAGAATTCTTTATACCCAAGTACAAGCTAGCATCATCTCTAAGCCAAACCTTCTTCTTTGTGTCATCCTCTGGCGGATCCTCAGTGATATGGTCATCCATCTCAGTGCTTCGTAGATAAAACCGAATTGTACGACTCCATTCATAGTAATTGGAGCCATTTAACTTATGTTCTGTGAACTTCGAAGAAAGGGGAACTCCATTAGATATGACCAAAGGTTTCAGCTCAGCCATTGGTAGCTTAAAACCACTGAAAAACTTCAATAAACCACAAAAAACAGAACTGAATCGCAAAAAACAGCTTGATACCGAAGAAAACTACACAACCCGAGACCAAAAAATGTGATATTCTGAAATCTAATCACACAGGCTGGCCGGAAATCACGAGGCGAGACGAACCCAGGCGGCGGAAACAAAAACGGACGGCCCACGCGCCCTCACGCGCCGGCGCGTGGCGGCGGCTGCAGATCCCTTCGGCGGCGCGTGTGACTCACGCGCGGCGTTTTCCGACGATCGGCGACGGCGCTTCCACTCTCCTGACGGCGGCGCTCCTTCCTAGGTAGGTGGTGACGACAAACGGCCACTCAAACGAGGTGACTCAAACTACAAACCCTAACCCTAGAGGAAAACCCTAGCCGCCAAGGAGAGAATTCTAAAACCCTAGACGCTCTGATACCATGTACAAAGTATTAGGGAAAAGTATTTCTTATTATTCACATAAGAGAATAACACATATATATAGGAATACAAGAAAACCCTAACTTAAGGAATGTACAATTACGATAAAGGACATAATAACCAAATAACATATATCATAACAGTTCTAAAGCAACTATTTCACCTTTTACCAATGTGAGAAGGTTTTCTTTTCTGCTCAAGGCATCTGCCACTTTGTTTGTAGCCCCGGAAGTATGTTTTATCACAAAATCAAAACGTTGGAGAAAAGATAGCCACCTAGCATGCATTCTACTAATTGTTTTTTGAGAGTTTAAGAATTTAAGAGAAAAGTGGTCGGTTAGAAGCACAAATTCTTTGCTTAGCAAATAGTGTTCCCATTGTTTTAGAGCCCGCACTAGAGAATATAGCTCTTGTTCGTAGGTAGACCATTTCTGTCGTGAATGGCTTAATTTTTCGCTAAAATATTCAATGGGATGCGAATTTTGGGATAGAACAGCTCCTATTCCTACTCCTGAGGCATCTACGGCCACTTCGAAGGGTATATTGAAATTTGGGAGGGTCAATACGGGACTAGTAGTAAGTTTATCTTTGATTATATGGAAGCTGTTTGTTTGTTCGGTTCCCCAAGAAAATTTTCCCTTTTTTAGGCAATTAGTCAATGGAGAAGCCAAGGTACTAAAGTGCTTAATGAACTTCCTATAAAAAGATGCTAGGCCGAGGAAACTTTGTAATTCTTTTATGGATTTTGGTTCAGCCCAATCATTTATAGCTTTCACCTTACTAGGGTCCATACTAACAGTATTATGGCCAATTATATAACCCAAAAAAGAAATTTTATTAGTAGCAAACAAACATTTCCCAAGGTTAATGAATAATGCATGCGACTGTAAGGTTGAGAATAAGATTTTCAAATGTTCTAGATGGTCTGTGAAGTTTTGGCTATATATGAGTATATCATCAAAATATACGACAATAAATTTGTTTATAAATGGGAGTAATACCTGGTTCATTAACCTCATGAAGGTGCTAGGAGCATTGGATAGGCCAAATGGCATTACAAGCCATTCGAAGAGTCCTTCGTTGGTTTTGAATGCGGTTTTCCATTCGTCTCCCGGTCGTATTCTTATTTGGTGATAGCCACTCTTCAAGTCGATGGCCTTGGGTGGTGTTCTGGTTACTGAGTAGTTAGGATTGAACGGTCTGATGGCCCTACTGTTATCTGAATTTAGTGTGGGTGGTTGGGCTAAATTTTTATCTTCCACTCTTTGGGCCGCCTTCATCATAGCAGCTAGGCCCATGGGTTCGAAACAGAGGACCTCGGCCCGAACTTCCGGTTTAAGTCCATTAAGGAACGTACCTTCCATGATTTCATCTGACAAATGTGGTAAGGGGGCGGATAATTCCTCGAAACGCTCTCTGAACGCGACCACAGTCGTCTCCTGTTTGACGGCTAGAAACCTAGCGCATAGGGATCCCTCCTGGGTAGGTCTGAAACGCTCCAATATCCAATGACGGAGGTCTTGCCATCCTCGGAACGGCTCTCTTCCGTCCGCCCACTGTAGCCATTTTAGGGCCACTCCGACAAAGCCCACTGTCGTGGCTTGAACCTTCTCGTTGTCTGTCAGGCGTTGGATGGTGAAATACCTCTCCGCTCTGAACAGCCAGTCGTCTGGCGATCTTCCTTCAAAAATGGGCATGTCAATCTTTTTTAACTTGTGTTTTTCAAAGTAACTCTCTTCTCTCTGTATTTCCTTCCCACTTGCCGAGCCCCTGTCGGGTTCGGGTGTTTTGCGCTTCTGTCCTGTTTCGGCATTGGTCCCTTGTTCGCTACGAGATTTTTGGGTCACCAGGTTAGTAAGAGCTTTCTGAGTTTCCATGGTCACTAACCTCTGGTCTTCCATGCTGTTAAACAGCCTCTCAATGTTCTTGTTAATCTCAGCTACGGTTCTTTCAAGCTCTGGCACCTTTTCTGTCAGTACCTCAACGCTCTTTTCCGATTCTGACATCCTTTCCTCTATCTGGCACTGCGACATTGCTCGTGTTTTCCCCAGGATGAACGCTCTGATACCACTTTAAGAATATATAAGGTTTGATGTTTTATGATTTAAATATATTTTCTTAATTTAAAATGAGGCTTACGCCTCATACCGCCTCGAGACTTACGCCTCGCCTCTCCATGAGAAAACGCCTCGAGGCCGCCTTAAGCCTTTTAAAACATTGGGTATAAAGTGTTTAAACATTCGATCCTTCAAGTCTTCCCACGATTTGATTTTCTTGCGATTGTGAGACCATTTGTACCAGTCAACAACGTATTTGTCAAAGTTGATGATTGCAATCGAGTTGTAATCTTTTCCCGTTCAGTCACCTTGTGTATCTCGAAAGCTCTCGACATGAAACAACCACGAATCGAGGTTGATCCTAGTGTAGATTGGCATTTCTAGTCGTTTTAACTTGCTGCGATCTCCGCTGGATTTGGGTTGTGATGAATCCCTCTTTTCCATCTATGATTTTCTCTTCGGTTCCTTTGTTTCCTCCCCCAACTTTCGTTTTTGCGAGGATCTCGCAATAATTGATGAAGAAGATTTCCCCTTTGAAGCTAATAGGTTAACCATCATCATAGTCATTCGCTCTATGCTCTTTTCTACCCGTTGCATCAATGTCTTTCTCCGTTGCATTGACTCTTTCCTCTATTTGTTTCTGGGCCATTCTTCGTGTCCTCCCCAGGCTGACGTGCTCTGATACCACTTTGTTAGACATCCTGCAATATATCTCCGGTAACAAACACTAAGAACAATATGCAAGCCAAAGTAAGAAAGTCCAACCTTGTTTTTTTTTTTTTTTTTGAAAGGAAACAAACTTTTCATTGAAGAAATGAAAAGAGACTAATGCTCAAAATACAATGAAACAAGAAACGAAAATACAGCCAAACAAAGGAAACAACATAATAATGACAAATACAGCCAATAAGAGACTACAAACGGCTAAGATACAATTGCAAAAACAGCCAATACGGAAGAACAAACAAGACTTAGGCTGGAAAAATGAAGGCATCCCAATTAAGACAAATATCCTGAATAGAGAAGGCCGAAAAAGAGCTTGGACAACGAGCTCCATGACGAGGCTTTGAGACGAGCTGAGTTGAAACGATCCAACCAAGGAAGAGAAGTGTCCTGAAAAACTCTCTGATTTCTTTCAAACCAAATTTATGATAAAATAGCTTTAACGCCATTCAACCATAATAATTTAGGAGTCGGCTGAATAACTGGACCAAATAAAAGTTGTAGCACGTTTTCTTTAAATGACTGATCAAAAACCCAATGAAGCTTGAAGATAGACATAAACTTCCCCCAACAATGGCAAGAAAAAACACACTCAAAGAAAAGGTGCTGCAAGGATTCACTGGCACTTGAACATAAAGGGCAAATGGAAGGAGATAAAACATGAGACGGAAGCCGCCTTTGAAGAACCTCCGAGCTATTTAAAGAACCAAAGATCATGATCCAACAAAGAATGTTAATACGCTTTGGACATTTAGACTTCCAAAGAGCTGCAAACACATCCTTGTGCATATCTAAAGAAGCAGCCAAATGATTGCAGAGAGATTTAACCGTGAACAAACCCGATCTCTCTAAAGACCAAATGCGGGAATCTGAAAGATCTGAAATTCTGGCATCATTTAAAATGCCCATGAGCTGTTGAAACTCAAGAAATTCTTCTTCTTTAAGAAGTCGACGGAAAGAAATACTCCATGAAAAAGTCTCCCCATCCCAAAGATCATTAACAGAAGCGTTTGGAAGAGAAGCAATTCGAAATAAACTTGGAAATTTTAGATAAAACGAAAGATCTCCAATCCAAAAGTCTTGCCAAAAAACTACTCGAGAGTCATTTCCAAGTTTAAAAATAGCCAAACTCTCAATTTGATTCCATACCTTAGATATACTAATCCAAGGACTTCGAAGACTCAAGCCAACCCTTCCGGAAGTATGCCAATTAAAACGATTATGCCCATGAATACTCTTAACAACTTTGCACCACAACGAATCCGGCTCCCTCAAATATCTCCAACCCCACTTAGCAAGAAGAGCCAAATTTCTATGTTTCAAGCCACCAATACCGAGACCTCCATTTAAAAGAGGTTTAGAAACGAACTCCCATCTAGCCAAATGATTTAACTTAGAACCATTGCTGCTTTCCCATAAAAAAGATCTCATAATTCTCCCCACTTCCGAAACGATTTTGGGAGGCATGAGAAATAAAGACATGTAATACAACGGAATACTTGATAAAACAGAATTACACAAAGTCAATCTCCCTCCTCTAGACAAATTAATGTGCCGCCATCTATCAAGCTTCTTTTGAATCTTATCAACAACCGGCTGCCAAAAGGAGATCTTTTTCGGATAACCACCTAAAGGAAGACCAAGATATAAAAATGGAAGGGATTCCACTTTTCAATTCAACCGCGAAGAGGTGGCTTGTATCTTTCCATCATCAACATTAATACCACACAAAGCAGATTTTTTCCAATTAACTTTTTGCCCAGAACACCATTCAAAAAGATCAATGGTGGAAATAAGAGAATCCAGCATAATATCATCATATTTACAGAATAAAAGAGTATCATCTGAAGCTTGCCTCAAAGCTTTGTTATGGAGTCCGTTGTTCAAGATTTTTTCAACCTTCTCTTTTCAGAATATTTGCCTTCCTTGAGATGTTTTCATTTCTCCATCTTGAGTCTTCATTGTTCTTTTATGGGTTGTTTTTGTGTTACCTTTATAGTCGTGTGTTGATCTTTTATTGGCTATTCTTATCATTATCTTGTTGTTCTTTTATTGGTTGTTTTTTCGTTTCCTTTATCTTTTGTATCTTTTTATTTTGAGCATTAGTCTCTTTTCATTTCTTCAATGAAAAGATTGTTTCCTTTTAAAAAAAAAAAAAGAGTATCATCTGCAAATTGATGAATAGAAATATGTACCTTATCCTTCCCAACAATGAAACCCTCATAAATACCTTTCTCATGAATAACTTGAATAAGGGCATTCAACACTTCACTTACTAGAAGAAATTGTCTGCAATTGCAAGAGTCTTTCGTTGAGGACATTCGTTGGATAAATGGCCCGATTGATTGCATCGAAAACACTTCCCTAGAGTCGGCCTAGAATATGTGTTTGACACCCGTCGTGTGGTTGGATTATCAGAGTTCTTGGCATCCTTTGCTGTGTTGATCTCCACCTGCTTTCCCTTGAGTGTTGCCATGGTGTTCTGCTGCAAGGTTCGGTCGCCAAGTGCAGCTTTGTTGATATTGCTAGTTTGTTCACCCGAAGTCCGTCTGGAGTATGTTCTTTTGAAGTGATTGGCAATCTGTTCTTCAATTACTGCTGCAGCGGAAATGGCTTCATTTAAATAACCAATCGGTTGCAAAGAAAGTTGTTTTTTAATGTCATTCCGAAGGCCTCCTTTATATCTTGCAACTAAATATTGTTGGCTCTCTCCAAGATTTGTTTTTTCCCCTAACCGATGGAATTCTTCTGTGTATTCCATGACTGATCTAGTCCCTTGTTTGCAATTTTGATATTGATCATATAGGATTTGTTCGAAATTCATAGGCAAGAATCTTTCCTTCATCAATCTTTTCATTCTTTCCCATCTTCGAATCGGTCTTTTCCCATCTCTGGCAGTTGAGTTCCAATTGATCCCACCATGCTTGGGCTCCTCCTTTTAATTTTAAAGCCACTAATTTAACCGTTTTGGTCTCGGGTGTGTTCATGTACTTGAAAAAAATTTCTACATGTCTAACCCATTCTAAGAAGCCTCGATCTCCATCTTCCCACTATATGTCGGTATGTCAATCTTCATTTTAAAATTGTTTTCTTGCTGATGTTGATACTGATAATTTTGTTTGCCTTCCCATAGCTTTTCTTGATAATCATAGTCTTCTTCACTAGAGTTGTCCTCGATCCATTCGGGTTGCCTTCTAAATAAAGGGTTTTGTTTGAATTCTTGCCCCATGCGACGTTCTTCATAGAATCTTGGTGCTGGATTTATTTCTTGGGATACTTTCTGTTCCGCAGCTTGTCTTTCTTGCCACTGTCTTGATCTAAAATCTTCCCTCTGATGATCTTGCTGCCTTCTTTCTAAATTTATGTGAGCTCTCGGGTCAACATCTTGTTGGTCCGATCTGCAGCCCATTTTTTCGCAAATCATCTCCAAAATTTTCTTTATCTTGCCCACATCATTTTTCAACACCTTCGTGTCTTGTTCAACCGACAGCAAGCGTACGATTGTTAATTGTGGTGAGAGGACGGTGGTAGGTTTCGTCTCTTTTCCAGTCGAGGAAGAATCGCCCATGATGTTGGTCGAAACTTTCTTGGTTGCCATAAGATTGCCCAAAGTCTTATCGCTCTGATACCAATCTCGGTGTAGCCGAAACTAGTAGTAATTATAATGAATGAATGATGTCTTTATTAATGAGCTCCATCCTTTAAATAGGCATGGAGACTAACTAGAATTAGTTACCCATGTGTTGTGCACATGACTTACATAAAATAGGAAGCTAAAATAATAAAATACATAAAATAGGCTACACCAATTAAACCCAACATTTTCATCACTGTATGAAGCCTACTGGTTTCCCAACATTGCACCGCCACCTTGATGACCGAATCGCGACCGTTCAAGAAGGTGGTTTTCAGGACATCTTCTGATAAATGCGGTAACGACGCCATTAATAGCTCAAAAGCTTTCCAATACTCTCTCACCATGGTTTCTTGCTTAACGACTAAAAACCTGGCCAGGACACTTCCCTAATGGGCAACTTGAAACCTCTCCAGTAACCGGATTTTGAAGTTCTGCCATCCCGCGAAAGGTTTGCGTTCCTCCAATCCCCTGTACCTGTCATCTCTGAAAAGCCACGAATCCAGGTCATCACCTCCGAAAATAGGCATCTCCACCTTCTTGAACTTAAGGCGTACGCTACCAGTCCCTCCGATAGCCCCCTTCTTCACACTACCACACGTAACCGAAGGAGATGCGTCAACACCCTGGTTTTCTGTTTCCTTCATCGCACTGCCTTCTCTTTCCTTTCCTTTCGAACCTGATGCCTCCGTGACGTCAGAAGACGACGGTTTCGTTCGCCAATGGACCATTTCACTTGAAATCGTCGCCAAGGCCTTGACGTCTCCTCAGAAGTTTGTGAAAGCTTTGCCGGGTTCCTTTCGATCGCAGGTAACTGATGCATTTCTTTCTCGATTCCTTCGAGATCAGTGTCCGTCACATCGAGCCGCACCTCAATCCTTTTCTCTGTCATTTTTCCTAACCTTCCCAAGGTGAACGTGCTCTAATACCAAGTTGTGAGGTATCCTCACAATGATATATTGATAATCAGAGAAAGAGCCAAAACGATGCATAAACTCCCGGCTAATTCGAGAGGGCTGGTAATCTCTCCTTTCTCTCTAGCTTTCAGCTATCAACGAAAATAAGCATAAAAACAACTAACACAAAAGTAGACTATATATATAAGGTAGGCATAACAGAAAACAATGCCACAGTTGGTCCCCTCCTCACGCACTTCCTCCTAAACGAAACGGATTCTATAGGGAATGTTGGAGCTGCATTTCCCTTTTTACCCCTTCGTACATATTGCAAGATAATTGGAGGCCTAACAAATTCTTCTTTGTTCAGCTTCACGGTTAGTTGTGGTAATATTTCCATTATTTTTTGGGAAAAAATACCCTTTTGGTCTCTGAGATTTGGGTTAGGTTTCATTTTTGTCCCTGAGTTTTCAAACTCGATAATTTAGTCCCTGAGATTTGGATTTCGTTTCATTTTAAGTCCTTTCATCTATTTTTATGTTAACTCCCAACAGAAAGCTGATGACTTTTGTTTTTTTATTAAAAATATATATACTTATTATTATTATTATTTATTATTTCTAATTTTAATTAAAAAAAAAAACATTTTTATTTAGCCGGTGAGAGGTGGCGATGGCTATGGAGATTAGGTTTGTGGTAGGAAAGAGAATATTGTCGAAGAAGAAGATGGAGTACACAGAAAAAATAAAAACAGAAAAAGGAAAAGGAAAAGAATAAAAAATAATTTAAAAAGAATAGTTTATTTTAATAATTAAAAAAAATTATTATTATTATGATTTAAATAAAAGATAGGTGCCACATCAACATTTCGTTAATATTTAACAGAAAATGGATGAAGAGACTAAAATGAAATGAAATTCAAACCTCAGGGACTAAATTGTCGAGTTTGAAAACTTAGGGACCAAAATGAAACCTAACCCAAACCTCAGGGACCAAAAGTGTGTTTTTTCCTTCTTTCTTTAACATGTGAGGTGGGGGTTTTGAACCACTGACCTCTTGGACATTAGTACAAACTTTATGTTAGTTGAACTATGTTCACGTTGACCCTAAATACATTTGAAATCAATATATTTTGTATCTCATTTAAAATACAAAATTTAGTCACCAAGTTAAATGTCTCATCATTTTTCAAAAGTTAGGGACTAAACCGTCAGACTATTAAACTTAAGGGCTAAATAAAATCCTAACCAAAAACTTAGGCATCAAAATTATATTTTACCCTATTATTCAAATTACTATTCTAGTGTGTATTCAGTGTTAGATTTGTTAAATTACAATTTTAGTCATTGAAATTTCAAAGTTTCCATTAAATCTTTTGAACTTTCATGTGTGTTGTAAAATTTCATATTCTACCTATTTAAAATCCGTGAATAGGAATCTATTGAATTTACCTTCTTTCATTTAATAGTCTATGGGTAGCTATTCATGTTCCATTATTTATCAATTTCCTTACTGTTTCCATAAACTTTGTTAAGAGAAAATTTGTTCTATTTGTCTTTCCTTTTTGTTTGTTATATATTTGTGTAAGTCTCCTTTTTCCCTCGCTTTCGTTCTCTATTGGGTGAGCAAAGGTAAACCCCCTCCCATTTTAGTCCGGAATCGTGTGATTAACTACTCGAAATTCTTTTTCTTGTGATTTTTCCTTCATCCAGTGTGAAATCAGTGCGGTTTCAGCCCTCCTCAACGTTGTCTCTCCTCTGTTTGGCTTCAATCTGCGAATACCAGCACAATTCTTCTACGTTTCAGCGATTTCGGTAAGTTCCGGCACTAACCCATTCCTTATTGGCATCGAATTTAAGTTACCCATGACCCAAAAAGCGTTAATCTGAGTTACCCACTCTGTATCGCCTCCTAAATTGCAGGTTTTGGCCATTTTGGACACTATACAACACGTAATCATCACTGTTTGGTGCTGATCAGTAAGTTCCAGCAGCCTTAAAGTCTTTAGAAACTGCCTTAGTTAGCTTTAGAATAGTTTATAACCATTAGTGCTCTTTAAAGTGTAGTTTGGACCCAATTCGAACTTCGGACAGCATTTATTCAAGGTATATCAGTGCTGATCGATTAATTCCAACAAGGTTCCCGCCCTTGTTCAGTAAGTTTCAGCACCTTACAGCATGTTTTAGGTCCCTTTAAAAACCTATGTTAAGTGTTGGGAAAGTTGTTAGGTTGTTCCCTAACCTCTAGAAGGTCTTTATTGTGTTCGTAGGTCCGCTTAGAGTCTATTCTAATTTTTTCCAACAAGTGTTAGTTGGATTTAGGACCGCTCTTAAGCTATTTGAAAGTAGTTTCTATCTGGATTGGCTTGTTTGTTTGTTTGTGCATGTCGTTTGCTTTACTTGCTTGTTATTATATGTTGTGTTAATATGTATGTAGCTCGCTATGTGAATAAGCACGAAGCTTTGTTTGATTCTTAAGCATGTTGCTTTGTTGATTCATAAGCATGTTGCTTTGTTGATTCATAAGCTAAGAAGCACAAACACTGACACGCGACACGGACACGGCGACACGTCAATTTCCAAAAAAGTAGGACACGACACGTTGAGGACACGTAGCTAGGTTGGATTAATTTTTTTTTGTTGTCGAGCATGTGTAGATTTTCATGTTTCCGTTAGGTTGTAAATATGTAAATGGTTGATAAAGTTGAACAGTTTCTAGGAAGTTAAGAGCATGCTTACACTAGAAAGGTTGTAGTTTTGTTGTTGGTTGAAGATACGAGATCTGACTCGTATGTTATGGTGGAGTTGTGGAGTGGATTGGATTTCTATAGAAGTGTTGTTTTGTGTTTATCAGGTGAATTAAAAAAAAAATGGTTTTGTCCTATGTATGCCGTTATGCTGCCGAAATTTTCGGAGCTCACGGTTAGTTTGAATATAGGAATTTAGTAACGTCACTAGGCTAGAATAATCAAACCTGAAGCATTACCAATTTCTCTCCTCTATGGTATATCCCCGTTGATATTGAAATTTTCAATCCTTCTCCTTGTTTGTTGTTTCTCACTCTCATTTCTTTCATTTCATGAGAGCAAAGTAAATATTTGAGTTTTGTTGATTTTTGTATCTGATATATTTTTTGTTAAAAATCACTTTTGCTTCTTGAACTTTCATGAAAGTAACAATTTGGTCTCTAAACTTTGATTTGTAACGATTGAGTTCATGTACTTTCAATTTGTAACAATTTAGTCCCTAAACTTTAATAAGTAGCAATTTAATCCCAGTACATTCAAATTTTAACAATTTAGTCCGTATCGTGAAACTTAATGTAAATATTTCATGAAATTTCTTACATAGATAGATTAATAAACTAATTTGGAGTCCAATATGTTTATAAGCTACAAAGTTTAATCATTAGAATAAAAATCGACATTTAATTTGATAAATTTGTTTGCGATAATGATTAAATTGTTACAAATTTGAAAGTCCAATGACTAAATTGTTACAAATTTGAAAGTACAATGACTAAATTGTTAACTTTAAAAATGAGGGTTTAAAAGATAAAAAAGAAGAAAAACTTAGATGAACCAGAGGTGGGTGACAGGAGATTTTGGAGAAAACTTCTGGCGGTAATTGCTACAAGCGGCGGCATCGTTTGAGGTTTTTGTTCTCTCTCTCAGCCTAGACTCCAGAGCGTGTCCGTGGGCGTATCCAGTCGTGTTCCCGCGTGTCCGAAATTAAAAAAAAAAAAAAAATAGGGCACGCAAAATTGCGTGTCGGACACGTGTTCGGAGCGTGTCCGGACGAATCTGTGTCTGACGCGTGTCTGACACAGATCCTCCCCCCATTTTGGCGTGTCCATGCTTCATAGGTCTCCTCTGCCAAGCAAGCAACAAATCAAAAGATTTCATCAAATCTTCATTCTCGACCTCCTTTGTCCAGTTTTCATATTTCCCAAGTTTTCCCTCCATTAGTAGTGTGAGTAGTGTGAACTCCTTACAACCTATGAAAAATAACATTGAAGATTCCTTCTGTGAATATCTGCCTTCTTTATTTTAGGGGTGTGACAAAGAGATCTCTCATCTTTCACCATTAGTGCCTAGCAAATTTGCCTCGTTTTCTGAAGTTTGTGGTCTTGAGTTACGTGAAATCTTCCCTTGAATTAAGATGGAATCCATTTTTGGGGTCTTTGTAAGTTTTTCGATTGGTGTGTTGCTTTTCATTGATTTTCTCCTTCTTTGCCTTTGACCTCCTTTTTTCCATGGTTCTTTGGCGGTTTTCTTCAAGTTCTTGTTGGTCTTTGGTTTGGTCTTTAATGGACTGTCTTTGACTTTGTATGTGTTTGTTTTGATGTTTGTTGGTTTTTTTTTAATCTTCTTAGATCTTCGGTTTTTTATTCCTTTCTGGCCCCTATTGCTACATTTGGTTCTTAGTCGTTCCCTAGTGGAGTTTGTATTCTTGAGCATTAGTCTCTTTTCATTAATTCAATTAAAAGTTTCATTTCTTATGATGTAGATTTGATGATATTTTTCTGCTTCAACAAAGGAGACTTTGCATTGATGAACAAATATTTTTTTGCAATCTAGATTTCAAGGTATGCAATATATTTTGTATATGGTGTTAGTTTTTTTTTTTTTTTAATTTGAGATATCGTATCTGATGTTAGTTTCTTTTTGCAAGTTATATACATTTGTTATACTTGTTGCATTATGAAAATATTTAAAGGATTGTGAGTTCCAAAATTTGGACCTCTAGTTAATGAGTTTTAAGATTGTGAGTTTGAGTTGATATGTGTATAGAGAAGCATCCTATGTTGGCTATGTCCAACCAATGTCTCCCTTTTGCAGCATCGTTTGTTGGGAAAAGGCATCCAGAGAGAGCTGACAACCATTTCTTATTACATAAATCTCCACAACCATTGCAGATAAGGTGCATTATTTCTTTGCCTAAAAGAGACTAGCCCAATGCCTCCATGTTGCAAAAGCAGAGTTGTCCAACCCCATTTAACCGGTTGACTACCTTGTAGATAAGCACCACCATTCTAGATAAAGTTCCTTGCTAATCTTTTCGTCTTATTTATCACCTTCATGGAGCTTTGAAGATTGAGAAGTAAATAGGGAGGGAGCTTATTCCAAGTGGAGAACCCAAGCATGTGCTTCCCGTCGTTTGAAAGGGGGACATTCTTCCATTTTGCAAGCTTATCATTGAATTTACAATCCAACTACCACTCCAAAGACAGTCTGTTGAGTCATTTATTCTAGAGTCTGTTATGAAAGAAAGCAACAGACTCCCTAATGAGGGATTTTAGAAGATTAGGGTTCTCCTTTCTCTCTTCCACCTATCCGTGGAGGGATAGGGAGTGGGGCTTCTTTATTGAAAAAAAGGGAATGAGAGGGGAAGGAATAATGGAAAGGGGGTGGGTGTTGGGATTGGAGCCCTAAAACTCGTAGATAGTGAATGTTAAACAAAATTATTTGATAAAGGCGTTATCGAGATTAATTCAGTAAAATCATTTCTGAATAAAGTAAATTGCACGTTTAATAAACCCAAATCCAATAAACTAAGATCCATGGCTATAGGATGAACATTTGAGCTTTATGTAGAGACATAAAAGTGGATCAAGCTCGAGTTATAACCTAAACGGTCTATAGTATAGGAATAGGGCTGGGTACCTTATTCTAGGGACACTATGAGACGTGGCCCACTTTATAGATGGTATAGACGATGTGATCCTAAATCGTCCGTGTAGAGACATGCAAGTGGGGGCGTCCTTTGCAATGAGTTTGCAAAAGACCAAGACCGAGAAATAAGTCGCTTTCGCTTTATAACACCGTTTACTGACGAGACTGACTGACTATGAACTCCTGTTTATTCGGGCTTATCCTTAGATTTTTAACTGAACCAAACTTGGGCTTTCGCACCCACGAAGGCCACTATGAATTATTCGGGTTGAACCAAACTTGAACCAGCTGAACTAGATTTCAAACTAACTCTTCCTCAAAACCCAGGGTGCCAGTTAAAAACAGGGTGCGAAGGGCATCACCATGAATTCATAGTGGCCTTCCTGATTTATTGCTAGTAACTTTTCGAGAATAATCATGCTCTTCAATTGCAAAGGCACTTTGTCTAGTTTCGGCCCCTTCTCGCTCTTTTGTATTCATTATCCCATGCCTTCATTTTTGCATTGGGTATTCAAAATCCGTGCTTATTATTTCGATTTAATGTTGGTAATTTTTTTAGAATGGCAAAAAGCAGGTGGCTGGATCTTTTGTAGTTGCTGCACAGTTGTTGCCAAGTGATGACCGACAAAGGTGTTCCAACCCAATTTCTGTACTTTTGAATATGGTTTTGTTTATAGATTTCTGGAATTTTTTCTTTTTCTTTTTAATTTTTTGTTGTTATAACTGATTTTAATTTTTTTTTTTTTTTTTTTTTGGATTTATAGGGGGTCATTGTAAGAAGAGAAAACGTTTTTGAAGTTCACCACATCCATAGTTACATCCCAGTTTTGTGGTATTCATCACATCCATGGTATGGAAGCTCTGGTCGGCCTCTTATTAAATATTGATATTTTTTCCTTTGTTTCTTTTGTTTGTATATTGAGGTGGTGGTTATAATATGAACATGAATCTCTCTTTATATATATGAAACAAAACACCATATGTAGAACAAAAAAGAGTCGCAGGATCCGTAAGCCCTAAGAAGGAGGATTGCCAATAAAAGACCTCCAATCTAAGTTCATCAAATGACATTTTTTGATACAAACAGAATGGTGGAAACTGTACATTTTCTCAAAAGAAATTTTTAATTTGAGAACAACTGCTTATTCCTTTCAACCATAATAGATCTCGGCATCTGTTGTTTCACAAAGTCTTGGGCTTCTCTCAAGCCACCACCCAGACAATAACTCAAAAACCCGTCTCTCTCATCTTTCGGAGGGCACGGAGCCAAATAATGAAGAAAATCAAAGTAAACACATGTTAGGAGTGAGAGCTAGATTCAGATGTCACCTTTGAATTCTGTCGTTAAGACTTCCATGAGCATGAGACCAATTGAAGAGTTTGACTTTCTTTGGGCTGCTTCCTTTCCAGATTAGGCTAGAAGGCTCATGGTTCTGAAAAACAGAGGACTTGGAGAAAAGCTTATATGTAGATTTAGTAGAAAAATGCCCAACGGACTCATTCACCCACCACTTTTGATCCACCTTTTCCTCTAGTTCCCTTTCCTCTAAAATCGGAGTGAGACCATCTCATTCTTCCATCTTTCTATCCAACAAACCTTTTTTAAACATAAGATCCCAAGCTCCAACTTTCCTAGGCCAACAAAGGGTGACGATAAGCGTACTGAAGACCACAAGAAAAGTCTAATTTGTAGCCTAACTATCTTCCCAAAAGCAAATTTTATCTCCATTTTCAAGCCGGTAACTTATAATTGTTTTGAAAAAGCTTGTGTTTTTCTTGATATATTTTCAAAGGCTGAATTTTGAACTCTTCGTACTTTCTTTTAGGCAACCAACTACTAACCAACTGCTTGTAGTTGTTTTTTTCTTTTTTTCTGAGCAAAACTCCATAACCATTCTAAAGCAGTGTTCCTTCTCAAATCTCCAACACCCAGATCTTATTAATCAAAAGTGTTGTCACCTTTAACCAACTAACCAAATGGCTACCTCTGTCCTTGGTTTCCTCTCCCCAAAGAAAATTGCTTAAGATTTTGTCAATAGAATAGCTCACCTTAGATGAGATTTTGTAAATGGAGAGAAAATAAAAAAGAATACGGGTGAGAACCGCGTTAACTAGGGTCAATATGCTGCCTTTTCTGATACGGGGAAGCTTCTCCAGTTTTCTAGCTTATGATTTTTGTCCACTACTGGAACCCAAAAAGTGACTTTCATGGGGTTGTCTCGTAGAGGCATGCCCAAATAGGTGAAATGGAGAGTTTCAACTTCCCAAGCAAAAATCATAGCCTCTTTTCTCTGCTAATATTTAACCTGTTCAAGGCTGACTTGGTCAAATTTATACCAAGGTCTGAGGCCTTCTCAACATACTTGGAAACAATCTGCAATTTTCCAGAAACACGAGTTATGGTTGCTAAAAGGCAAAGTATCATCAACATATTGATGGTGGGAAATGTCAATTTAAGATGTTTTTCTTCTTGTCTCAACCCTCTCGAAGCATCAATTTCCCTCTCGGTCTACCATTGATCATGATAGAGAAATTCGTAGTGGAAAGGTATCCCTGGATCCACTTTCTCCCTCTTGTGAAAGCTCCATAACTTCCTTTAAGAAACCCGAATCAACGTTGATATAGGCTTTCTTATAATCAAGCTTGATGATATATCCTTTCTTTTTCTTTTGTGGTCATCAACTGTTTTAGCCACCACGATGATGAATTCTATTATTTGTCTTCCCTCAATGAAGGCTAATTGAGTCGTGGTCATCAACTGTTTTGGAAGAAATTAATAAAATCATGTACTGGCCCATGTAAAAGACCCATTTGAAAGAGAAGTTTTAGTCAAATTGCATCTATTGAAATTTGATTCTTCTTTGGGGGATCTATCTTGAGCTTTCTTACTTCTTTGAAATATCCTCCAATAGCCTGACAATCACTGCACAACCCAAACAGATTGTCTAATCTCAAAACAATTTCCATTATTCAACACAACTTTAATAGAAAGACTACTCTTTTCTCGCATTATTAAAACACTACTCTTCCTATCATAATTCCCCGAACAATCCAATTTATTCAGCTCCCTCACAAGCTTCTTCCCATGAAAACCCCACTAGGTAACGACAGATTCCCCCCTCTAAGCAATTTGGAATCATAGAAGACGGAAAAAATCTCCTTTTCCATGAGAAACTAGACGGCTGAGATAAGGCACTCCTAGAAATCAACCTCGAATTGATAAACGGAGGTTGAATAAGACCCATTTGACCCTCCTCGCAAACATTCCTAGAAACATTGGACTGATTGGGGCAAAGGTAAACGACGAAGAAGATCCCCCCTTAATCAAGACCCATGGATGGAAAATAGGGGTAGGGTGGCTCACACAGAAAAGGAAATCCCAACTGGCCTCTACTAGCCCAAGGAAGTTGAAAATTTATAGAAGGGACACATACCTGGTCGATTATCATATCCGAGCTTACCTCAACAATCAAATGGGAATGATTCTTCGTTGGGGATTGGTTTTGCTGCATCTTGATTGTCGAAGCTTTTATTTCTTCATTCCCCTCAATCGAATTCTTGACGATTAAATGTCCCACTTTCGTTATCTTCTCTTCCATCCCGAACACTTAACTGGTCTCATTTGATTTTCTTCTCCCACCTTCAACTGTTGTAGCTTCAACCTTGTTGCTGCTTCTTCCTCCCCGACTTCTGCTTCATCGAACAATCTCTAAATACTGATTGGAGTCGTTTTGGTGGAAAATAGAGTAGAGAGGAACGATTCATCATCGGAGTAACTAACAACTGAGGGGTCAGATCCAAATTCCTCCTTTCCCAAAACAGAACCCCACGACTCATAACCCATTTCTCTTTCCACTTCCATTTTCTTTCAACATTTTCTCTGTCATTTGAATTCACACCGAATGACTGCCCCCTGAATTCACCATGTTTTAACATTGGTTCAAACCTGATCTGCTTTCTTATCTCGAATCGAAGATTTTTACTTCTTCCAATCGGACCCTTTTTCTTTTTAATCCCACTTGGTTCCTGGGCCTAACTGGGCTTTATCTTTTGGGTTGTTACTGTCTAGCCTACTAGGAGATTGCTAAAAAAATATTCAAATCGCTATCATCCGGCGATCCCCTCACGTGATCTGCGACATTTTGAACTCTCTGTCCTGCAACAGACGCCGCTTTTGGCAGATGGAACGTCAACATCTTCGTGCTCTTCACTTGTCTTTGATCAACTACGTCATCCATTGCCTCTGGCTGTCAGATAAGGATAAATCTCACCAGGAAGGTGTCCGACAACCGAGATAAAACCATCGGGATTACTTCTTGCTTTGAAACAAACCTCCATAGACATTTCTTCTCCCTCCATTTCCTTTTCCTCATCGATTCCTTCACATAGATCTGTTACTGGTTCTATAAACTTTTTGGTTCGAAGGAAGGGTGGAAGGTCCGAAGCCATGTCACATCTCCCTGAGAATGAAAGGCGCCGACCCTCTGCAACGAGCTTGAATTCCTATTTATGAATACAAAAATCTCTTGAACTATCTTAATTCCCATCTGTAACCAACTTGACCATATTCGTCGGGCTCCTGCATATATCTACTGCAAGATTAGCACAAAACGGTTGGAAGATCACCCCTACCCCCACCGAATTATGAATTCTCTCTAAAATGGAATACCTTTTGGTCCTTGCCCTAAGTCTCTGAGTAATTACTGTGGATGAACAATCAAATGCAAAATCGAACTCCTTCGCCCTCTTCATCTTCCTCTCCCCTTCGCCGTCTCCCTTTACTTCTCCCTCACATTTTGCTCATCCCTTTTGATAATCCTTATCTCTTTCTTTATTTTCCTTAGAATCCTCTGGGAGAATAATCGACCTATCATATTCCTTTCCAAAAGAGACCATCCTTTCCCTTTAAGCCCTTCTGGAATGTAGAATGTTGATCTTTTTCTTTTGAAAGGTTTTAAAGATAGGAGACGATATCTATCTCTTGCGTTTTCCAGCACTTGGAAGAAGATGACGGTCGCATCCCATCTTCTTCTCCTCCAGAAGCCTCTAGGATTATTTGATCTAGCCATTGCAACAAGGCAATCACGGACCCGAACCGCCATCCCTTTCTCAATAATGTGTTTCCTAACTGCTTCACCTCTTCGTTCCTCCATCACCACATTTCCCCCACAACCACTTTTCCATAGGTTGAACAACATACCCACATAGGTCGTCTCCCTTCATCGTTCCCTCTCGAAGCATAAATTTCCCTCTAGGTCTACCATGGTGATAGAGAAATTCACAGGGGAAAGGCATCCCTAGATCCACTTTCTTCAATTGTGTTGGCTGCCACAAGGATGACATCTATTATTTGTCTTCGTTCAATGAAGGCCAATTGAGTCGCGGTTATAAAGTCGGACATAACTCCCTTGAATCTTTTTGCAAGAACTTCCCAATAATCTTTTAAAGAGAAGAAACTAGAGTAATAGGTCTAAAATCTCCCAACGTCTTTTCCTCTGTTTTCTTTTTAATCAGAAAAAAGTCAATTTTTTTTTTTTTATTTGAAGTTGTTTCGAGATCGAAATAAATACTCGCGACAAGTAGAAAGGTTCAGTTCATGGCTCTTAATATTTGCCCTAATTGCTATTGCATATGTAAATCTTATGAGCAGCTATAGAACATATATTTTACAGATGTCCTTTCACTATTTAACCAGAACATTGCATTCCCTATGACCACCTTGATAAGAATAAGAAAACAACCCACCTCACAATCCACAATTGAGGCGCAATTTTTTTTGCCATGGTAGGGACTCAAAAACTAACCGAAAGTAATTAATACTAATGAAGGCATTGTCCCTACCATAGCAAAAAAATTGTCATCAGCAAACAAAAGATGCAAGAGATACAACTTATCCTTCAACATCTTAAACCCCTCAAAAACACCCATCTCCACTCCTCAAGAGACCATTCTAGGGAGGTTGTCCACAACCGGGAAAAAAGGGAATGAAGGAATGGAGAAAGAGGATCACCAAATCCATTGAAAGCAAAGGTCTTACCCCTAAGTTTACCATTTACCAGGATCGCCACCTAGAAACAATTTTATTTTAAAATAATAATAATAATAATAATAACAATAATAAATAAATAAATAAATAAAAGAGCACCTTCTCTAAGAAATCTCAATCCACATAATCAATTTTAAAAATCATAAACTTTTCAAAATCAATTTTAAAAATAACATCTTCATGTTTATTTTAATAAGAAACTGGAAGGATTGGAAAAAAAATAATAATAAATAAATAACTTCATGTTTACAACTCCTATAATCCTCAATTGCCTCATTAGCCATAAGAACTTGATCCAAAATTTCTCTCTTTGCCATAAAAAGCCCCTTGAGACTCAAAAATCAGACTAGGAAAGTCTTCCCTCGACCTATGGGCCAAAACCACAGGATCACTTCGTGCAATAATATGCCACGTCTGCATAAAAGTCCAACCTTCCAGGGTGGAAAATACTCAAAAAAGAAAAGAAAAGAAAAGAACAGAAAAAGAAAGAATGCATCATCAAACCAAGAAAATATAACAGTATGCTAAAATGTTTTAGTGTATAGGATATAAACCTTCTCTGTGCGGCAATTCGGATCACAACTGTGGTTAATGAAACGCCCCAAATTTCTTTTCCCACATGCATCTATGACCTGTAACAAGATTTGAAATAACTTTCACCAAAAAGGAAAAGGAGGAAAAAGGGATGCAATTAAGAAAAGTGGTCTGCATATTAGTTCCTCATCAGCGGTCTAGGACAGTCTGGAATATGATAAAATCTTGAACTATAATTCTTTTAAACAAAAAAATGTTAGCTCTAACAGGATACAATAAGAAGAAAAACTAAAAGAATTCTTACTTCGTAGTAATTAAGACATAATTATATTCTCAAAGCATTTTACATAAAAGATGTCCAGGTTCTTTTTTTTACCAGAAACAAATTTTTCATGATGAAGATAGAAAAATGTTTTGAGGATACAAATCGCAAAGGGAGTCGAAAGAAAACAAACAAGCAAAAATCTCAAAAATTACAAGAGAGCCAAAAGGATAAATAAAGCATTGAAGAATTCCAAGGAAAGATCTAGTAGAACAACTTGAAAACCAGCAAACTAAAGCAACCAACTAAAACCATTTCCTCCAAGCTAGAAAAACTGCAACATGCTTCAGCCAAACCTCGGAAAGGATGATCAGCCACTAAAAACGAGAACTCTCTTCTTATCAAAGGAAAACACCAATACCAGTTTAAAATCTCCTTTGCTGCAAAAAACCAATAACTAACCAAACTAAAAGCTTCTTGAGCACACCAACATGAAAGAAAACTCAACCAAATGTTCTGCATGCATATTTCCAAATTAATGACCCAACCAAACAATAGCATTAAGATGGGCATGATTCTTATCTTTCTTCCATGAAGTTGAGTATTTCATTCTTCCATTTTAAGGGTGAGGGGGCTGAAGGTGATCCTCCCTTTATTATTGGCTAGTATCATAGTCATTTCTTTATCTCAGAGGATATGATCAAGTATTTCATCCTGTCATTGTGGAAGTCTCTCCTTGTAACCACAACAATCTCCTTCTACCTAAACCCTCTAACTTCACTTACTTCTACTTTTGAAAAGGTAATCATGTTAATGCTATTGTTTTTTATAACTCCTTCAACTATGTCGGCGTAGGACAAGCCTCCTCTTTCCCCTTCTTTTTTCTGCTATTTCAGTTCTTCTTTCCACGATTAGTTGTGGTAGCTTTCCAATTCAAGAAATCTAGTAAGATTCCTCCGTGGAGGGACCATCCTATTGAGTTTATGGCGTCTGAAGTTAGGCGTCCTAGGCATTGTCTAACCACACTCCTTTTTTCTTCGGATCATGTCGAGAGTTTTTTGTACATAATAGAAGAACATGTTTTTGGTGACTTGAGGAGCTCATATCAGATGTACACCATGCCCCATCATCACTTGAATGGAGGTTAGTTAATGCTTGCATGGTCGTTTGATCTTTTAGTTTTCATGCCAAATGACCTAGCTTGTAGAGTCATGTCAAGTATGGCTCAAGCGACAAGATTGCCACATTCATTTCCCCATGTGATTGAAGGTGTTACACATGAAAATATGGTTTCACTTGTGTTGACTAGGCAAATGTTGTGGGCTTTATTTCACACCCTTGCTTTCACGTCTGTGTTTATTTGATTATTTGGATTTGTAGGTTCGGTGCTTTAGCATATAACGATGCAAGCATCTTAGTAGTGTTGTGGGGTGACGTTCCACGTTTCGGAATTAAGTCTTTATGGAAAAATCGAGTCTATTTCGCTAAAGGTCTAGTTTGGAAAATTAGAAATTTCAGTTTAGTTCTCAGCTCGATGAATTAAATCTCGACAATTCAGGAATTTTGACTTAGGATTACTCAATTGTTTAAAAACTTTAATTTGGTTTAAACTTTGGATAAGGGATTCAATTTGGAATTTAAATTAAGGTTCTCTCTTTATTATTTTTGGGTTATTAAGGGAAAATAGAGAAGCCCTAAAGGAACGAAAGAAAAAAATCTCTTATCTTTCTCCTTCTTCCCTTCCATGTTGTCAGCCCCCCTCCCTTATGTTATTCTTCTTCACACGTGTAGCGGACCCACAGCCACGGTCCCCTCTTTTCGGGAAGCAGTCATAAGTAGCACGAAGTCCCTCGTGTTTTGTCCTTCGTTAAGCAAGCCTGCAACTGCTCGATTCTCTCCCTCTCTCAAAATTTCCTCTCATTTTCTTGGCCAAGACCCGCGAGCCTTTTTCCCTCTCATGTTTTCTATGTTTGGCAACCCTCCAACGGCGACATGTCTCTCCCTCACAATTCCGGCCAAGACCTGCACATAGGATTCTCTCCCTCTTGATTCTGTTTGGCAAGCGTTTGGCATTTTCAGTAAGTTTAGTCTTGATCCACTCAAGTTCTTCAAGTTTCAACTTATGACCATATAGTTTTGGACTTCGAAATTGTTCTAGATCATGATCCATGCTTATTCAACTTGGAATTTGGAGTGACTCATTAATGGTCTTAAAATGTAGGATTGTGCCTTGTTTGATATCATCTCTGTAGCACGTTTTGGGGGTCGTTTGGTACTGATCAACGAGCATTTGGGCTCGAAATTGGCTTACAACAATTGTCCATAGGTCAAAAGGCCTCGAATTGGATTACCATAACCATGGGATTTGGATCGTTTACCAGCAAGCTTTTGCCTTGTTTGGCATGGTTCGATAAGGTTTCAAAGTTCTTAACACATTCTTGAATAACCTTTTTGGTGTTGATTCCTGATAGTTGTCAAGCTATTTCTTGTAGTTTGAGTCAAACTAGAGTAATTTAAGAGTCCCAAACACATCGAGCACTAATGACCAAGAGCTAAAGTTTGTTTTGGGTTAAGTGTAAGTGTTGAATTAGTCTAAATAAGTTTCTAATGCTTAGAATCTCCCTATTTGTATTCCTAGGCTAGTTTGGAGCCTTTGAATTAAGATTAAAGGCCCTATTCGGTAAGAATGTTCCTTTTTAAGCACTTTTGAGCTTCAAGTAAAGCTTGAGTTGAGTTTAGCCTTAAAGCTTTGCAATTCTTTTTCAAGAGATTGTTAGATCATTTTAGGAGCGTCTTGGATTATTAGATCATCAGTTTGATTGCATGAAACATGTCGCTTGCTTACATGCTTTAAACCTATGATATGTAATGAAGGAAGCATATTGACTTGTTGTATGTGATAAGCATATTAAACTCTTTATTTCTTAAGCATGTTGTACTATTGTCTGTTGGCTATGCTGAATGCAAGTCATGTTTGCATAAGGTGTGTTCATTGGGTGGAGCATGACGCGTAAATCACGTGCTAGGTGTGTGTGCGTAGCGTGATGCAAAAATCACGTGAGTGTGTGTTGTGCATGACATGTAATTCATGTTGGGTGAGTTTATGGAGCGTGACATGGAAATCACATGTCGAGATGTGAGTGTTGAACGTGACGCGAAAATCATGTGTGGTGTGCGAGCATGGTGTGGAAACCATGTGAGGGTACTTTGCATGACGTGTGGATTCATGTTGTCATCCTGTCATATTATAGCATGAGTTGCATTGTTTGATTTATCACTTTAAAAGCATGTTTGTTTTAATCGTTTGAAAAGCATGATGGATGCATGTGCTATGTTTGTTGGTTGCTGTTTGGTGGCTCACCAGGTGTGAACTACTTATCAGTACTATTGTTGTATTGACTTTCTTTCCCTTTTCTCCCAACATTTGGGTGTCTCAAGTAGTTTGAGTCCGGTGATTCTGAGGAGGAGGCTTGCGAGGTATGACCTTCATGGTTTAGTATTTTTATTATTTTGCTTATGTTTAAATAGGTCCCTAGTTTCTCGTTTTAAGCTTTAGGTGGTTTTAGCTTCATGGTTTAGGTTGTGTTTCATGCGAGATCTGACTCGCTTGCTTTTTGGAAGTTCGAAGTCTGTTTTGTTGGCCGAAAGTGTTGTGGAAGTTGTAATTAGGCAGTTTTGTATTAGATAGGCAAAGGAACTAACTAAAAGTGGTTACAAGGCACATGCTACTCACATGGCATAGTAAAGAAATAACTAACTAATACATAATAAAGGCTACACCAACATATCCCAAACATTAAAATTTATCTCCTGCCCTGTTAACATGGAATACGCCCTTAGGCATTTTGCAACCATACTCGCCTCTTCAGCTTTTGCCCTAAAAAACAAAAAACAATCATCTACAAAGAACATATGTGAGATAGAGGGGCTCCCTCGCGCTATCTGAAGCCCAGTGATCTTCTTCTCCCTCTCCAACCAGGACAGAATTCTTGAGAGGCCTTCTGCACATTGCAAAAACAAATATGGTGAGAGAGAATCTCCCTGTCTAAGACTCCTAGACGGTCTTATATTCCCCACTTTCCTCCGTTCAACATAAACGAGTATGAAACAGACATCACACAACGCATAATCAGATCAACCACCCTCCCCCCCAGCCCTAGAGTAAGCATAAACTTCTCAACAAAAAAAAAAAAAATCATTTCACCCTATCATATGCTTTGCTCATATCCAGTTTCAAGGCAACTCAACCCTTCCATCCTTTTTTCTTTTAATATAGTGGAGACATTCAAACCCAATAACAACATTATCACATATATTCTGGTCCGGAACAATAGCACTTTGTGATGGTTAAATTAAGAGATCCAATACCCTTTTTAGTCTATTAGTTATCATTTTCGATACAAGTTTATAAACTACATTACACAAGCTAATGGATCAAAAGTCTGAAACCCTCTGAGCATTTTTACATTTA
The DNA here is from genome assembly GCA_036850905.1 of Luffa acutangula. Taxonomy (NCBI): domain Eukaryota; kingdom Viridiplantae; phylum Streptophyta; class Magnoliopsida; order Cucurbitales; family Cucurbitaceae; genus Luffa; species Luffa acutangula. Next base: position 58,404,681 of record CM072091.1, on the reverse strand, counting down.
GGAATCAAAGTAATAACAGTTTGATTAATCACCTCGACAGAAGCACCATCATTTAGAATGTAAAGACATAAATATGTTACCTTTTTCCCTACCACTCCCAATATGATCTTCTTGAAAACAAAATTACTCACCATCACTTTATAGAAATCGCTTGGGAATTCTCACATCTTAAGTGATTGACAAGGAATCACTTAGGACATGTTTGGGAGTGATTTTGAAATTACCAAAATCAATTTTGACTGGTCCAAAATTAGTTCTTTTTGAAATTTGTAATGTTTAGCAATGATGAGAAATTGATTTTGGATGCATCCAAAATTAATTTAAGTGATTCTCAAGTCAATCACTTGGGAGGTGATTTTCAAGTGATTTTTCTAAAGTGATGGTGAGTGATTTTTTATTAAAAAAAAAAGTTTATAAGATATATATAACCTTTTTATGACCGCCAAAGTTTGTCATCTTTTATAAAAATTATAAATTTTCCCATAAAAAACATATTTTCTCCAATCTGTTACCATTGATGAAGTCATTTATCATTGTTTACGAAATGCCAATTTTTATCTTAAAAATGTTTTGACAATGTATATCACTTTATTCTCTTTTCAAAATTTTTATTCATTTTTATCACTTTTTTCTCTCCTGTGTTCTCTTTCTAAATTTTTTTCCCCCTTTATAATTTTTGTATCCATACATTTTTCTCTCCATTTCTTCACCTTTTGCTTTAAATTTCTGCCTTTGAATTTTTTTTTTTTTTTCTCCAATTCTTAACCTTTTTATTTTCTTCTCATTGAAGTTTTTCTTCTTTAAATTTTTATTATTTTTCCCAAATTTTTTCTATATCTCGTTATATTATTTCTTTATTTTCGAATTTTCACTGTTCCCAAATTTTTCTTTCTAAATTTTGTCCTTCTCTAAAATTGTTATCCCTCCATGTCGCTAATATTTTTTCTTTTTGAAACTGTTCTCTAGCTTTATATTTTTCTCTTTTAATCTTTAGTTCTTTCTATATAAATTTTGTCTACCACCTTATATTTTTTAAAAAAAATCAAGTGAAATACTCTTTTAGTAATCTGAAAACATACCTTACTAATTTAGAAAATTATTTTAAATTAAATTTAAGTGGCCTTTACAAGTATGGAACCAAATATTACAATAATTTATAACTAAACACTTTATAAAATTAATTATAATTAAACACATATTTTATAAAAACATTTATTCTGAAATCATCTCCCAAACATGGCTTTCGAATTTTGGCTAGTGCAAAATTTATTTGCTTTCTTTTTTTTTTTTTTTTTCTTTGTTTACTTTTCAATTTTTTTAAACAAAATAATTAAAATAAAATAAAATAAAATAAATTAAAACCCAATCGGTTTTTTCTTCTTTTTTTTTCCCACATTTATTTTGATACTCTCTCTTCTTATTAAATTAAATTATAACTGTATTACGAAGCTATAATTAATGTGTATTTATTGTTTATTATCATAGTTAAATTTTATTTATTTTTTAAAATAAAGTTTAAATTATATTTTAGTTAATATAATTTAAATATAATGGATGATTTTAACTCAGAAGGTTTGTAAGAAACCCCAACTTTTTTTTTCCACTTTTCTTTAAAAAATTTAAATAATAACATATTTTTTTCTTATTTAAAATTTTGAAATTTAAATACTCTGGTAAAATAAAATAAAAAATACTATTATATAAATCTACCATTAATGTGAAAACTATTTTATGATAGTTATTTATTATTCTAAATAATAAAATATTTATTTGCGATAAAAAGTACTAACGATAATTATTTTATTTTATCATAGGAGAGAATATTTAAATCTCAAATTATAAATTTTTAAAAGAAAATTGGAAAAATTATGATGTTATCATTCTAAATATTCAAATATTTTTTATGATGAAAATATGAACGAGAAATTTAAAAAAAAAACGACAGCAATTGAACAAACAAAATAAACGGAAGAAAAGAATTACACAAATCAATTATAGTGGTTTGACCGTAGTTTACCCCACTCTTAGAACCAGTGAAGAACATTAAAAGAAATGAAGTGACAGCAGCGGCGGATCCACCTCAGGCCCATGGGGGCTCTCCTCTGAACTGACCACAAATATTATATTAGTTTAAAAGAAGTCATCCAATTCACAAACTTTGGTCTTTGCTCTGTGGTTCAGGCGCTCCAACCCCGCTCAAGTTGTGTTTTACGCCCCAGGTTCGAATCTACACGCATATGCTTTCTTTTTTTTTCTTTTTTTTTTGTTTAATTTATGCAGGTTCGAGTCTGCGCGCTCATCAATATTTTCTTTTTATGACTATTCTTAAAATTTTTACTTCTATAGTTGGAAAAAGAAAGGTTTTTATATTTTTCTAAATTTAAATTATATACTATATTTTCTTTTTAAAATACTAAACGGGTTAAATTATAAATTTTGTCTCCAAATCTGTGAAATACTTTTTTGAATTTTGTATTTACTAAGTCTCTTATTTTTTATAAAATGTATCTAAATTTCAATTTTAGGTCTAATAGATTCATTAACTTCCAATTTTGCGATTAATAAGTCTTTGACCTATTCATGTATCGAAAGTTTTGTGTTCAATTAGACAAAAAAATCAATTTTATTTTTAATGTATTTGTTAAATTAAAATAATGTGTAAATATGCTAGAATTTTTTTTTTAACCGAAGACAAAGACTTATTAGACAAAAATTTGAAAGTAGAAATCAATTTGGCAATTTTAAACTTCACAAAACCTATGGACACAAAAAATGTAAATCAGGAGCCTACTAGGCACCAAACATAAAAGCTTTAGGACTAAACTTGTTTTTTAACCTAACAAATATATAATATCATAATTCTTTTTAATCTTAAGTTATTGTTTAAATTTTGTTTCTTTATATCATATATAAATTAATGAAATGGATACAAACATTTTTAAAAGTTTGATATGTTGTTTTTTAAAAATTAATCCTATAATATAAAACAAATAGCAGAGGACACTCGCGATGAGTAAAATTAGTAGTTCAGTTTCATTGATGAATTTTTTTTTAATTCTTACTTATAAATTACTTTTACGAAATTTTAAGTGAAGAATCCCTTAAACAAAAATTCTGGATTCGCCACTGAGTGGCAGAGTCCCCCTATGCATGAGGCCAAACTAAGGTTCATATATACATATACATATATATATTTCTTCTAAAAAAATACATATATATATTTAATTATGAGCATCAAGATATATTCCATATTTTCTGATCAATCTTAATATGCAGTGTGTACGTATATATATATATATATATACATATATCGTAGTTGATGAATTGGTTGTAAGTTGATGGGGCTCACTGTTTCTTCTTTGGGGCTTGGCAGAGAACAAAATAAAAATCAGGTTTTTAGAGAAAAAAAAAAGATAAAAATGCAATTAAAATCGAAATAATAAAAAAAGATGTTTTCTCAATTTATTTTAACGAGTCTAGTATGAGTCTAACTTAATGGTAATGAACATGTATTATTTATCTAGGAGTTGGAGGTTTAAATCTCCATACCTCCACATTTATTTTACTAATGGTTTTAGCGGTAGTCCTTGTGGCTTTAGTTTTTTCTTTATTAATAAATTTCCTTTTAGAAAGTTGTCACTCTAGGACATAATATGAATTATTTAAGATTTCATCTGGATTCATTAAGGAAAAAAAATTCATCAATAATACAATGAAACAAGGTAGTGTTATTCAATAAAAAAAAGAGGATTATTAAATATGTAAGACCATATACTAAAATATTAGTATTGTTTTTGTGGATCCAAATATTGATTATAAATTATATTTTCGTTTGTTTTTTCCCCAGGGAGTTTCTTCCCCGTGGGAAGATGGGCAATATTTTTGGGCCCCTGAATTCCCGTTTTGCTCTTTCCGTCTTCTTTTTGTGATTGCCATCGTCGACTATTGTTGGTGACTCCCCTCATAAAAAATATGTGATTCCCTTCTCTTTCTCGTTATCGGTCAATCGACTGCTGAAAGATGAATGCGGTATAAATTGGGGGTGGTGTTATATATATATAAATGGAAAATAATTTACTTGCATGCTTTAGCAATAAAAATTTCTCCTCATAATTAATCGTTTTGAACACAGGTACAAGATGAAAACTCTACAAGCAAGCAAATACGAGCTAATGTCCTGCCAAAATGATCAAAAATGATTTCCTCTCGGTTCTTGGAGATGTGGATAACAAGAAGTATCCTATCTTTATGACAGGTAAATATTGAGATGATTTAAATTTCCTAGTCCCTAGTCCTTTCAGACCTACATTTGAACATTTTCTTAATGTCTTCAGGTCCTATGCTTTACACACTATGTACTGCTCTAATTGACCCGGACGAACAAACTCTAACAATTATTCAAGGAAATCCAAAGAAAAACAAGATATCCCATGTGTTCTCCTTGCCTTTAGTGGAGTTGAAGAAACCATAAGCACAATGCTGCCACCATATGTTGCTAGTATTTAAGAAAGTTAACTCTGAGCTCTTATGTTGGTTCATAAAGGCCCAACATATGGCCATCAATGCATCGCATGGATGCAACCTGAAGCAAGCAATTGACATTTTAGAAACCTTATTCATTTATGATTCAAGAGGAAAGGGGTGGGGAGTTTGTACCTTTCCGGGTATTTCATACTTTATGGAACCATCTAGTTCAGCTCCCATTACCATTAATTTGGTCACTGTGCTGTTAATATCTGTCACCGTGAATGATAGCAGCGAATAATATCCCTTGCAGCACGATATGGTCACTATGACCCCAAGTTAGAAACTATAGCATCTAAACGAGACCAAAACATCTAACTATGTGAAATTAAAACCTCAAGTTTCTAAATCAAACTAGGAGAACAAGTTTATTTCAACACAATACGGCTCAAGTTGCTTTCTTCAATAATTCACATTAAGGACAAAACCAAGTCCATGCCACAATTTAAACACTCAATACCTCACAATTAGCCAACTCAAAAGGGAAACAATGTAATAAATAGTACTTCATGAGCAATATATTTAACAAACACCAGAATTTTCATGAAATGTCCAGCAATCCACGTGCAACCAAGTAAACGAAAGAGTTGTTCTCGTCTTAAAATCTAGATATCTTCCACAACAATAGAATCAACATAAAGCTTTCTTCCGTATCTCCCTGGTTCATTCTTCCCTGACAGATCACACCATATATCTTCCGTAATCAATAACATGAATTGAACCATTTATATACCATACTCGTTACCCATTGGCCTGATGAACCTCTGTACCAATACAACCACATACAAAGAAACCACACTTGGCTAATAGTAATGGGTCGTTTTTCATTCTTAATTTCTCGAAGGCAAAACATCGAACACAAACAAGACATCTAACTATGGCACATTCTGTTTAGTGTTAACAGATCAACAGAGCACATCAAATGCATGGATTAATCAACTGCAGAGAACCAAAAATTGTGTAGTTACTTGGATTGCATGAGAGCGAGTTTGAGAGGCCCGGACTGAAGCTCCGCCCAATGGAAAGTGCAAACATTAACAGTGAAGTCCAAGCCCTCTAAGTAGAATTTTGCCGCTTTTGGAACGTCCTTGTGTAGCTGTAGTATCCACCTAAAGGACGTTGCTGCCATCGCTGTCTTTCAAGTTTTCACTGCATCACTAGCTTAGCCAGAACAGGAAGACGAAAAATGTTACGCTTGGATTCGTAGTGGGAATAGAGAAAACCAAGAACTGGACATATCCACCAACTTACAGTGATGAAATGGCCTGACTAAGAAGAAGAGTGGATTGAGATGAGTGAAAGAAGGTGGACCGGCGACGAAGACTGTGAATTGATGAAATTGATACGAGATGGACGAGATCTCAAACAAGGAGGAAATCGTTTTATTTTTTTTCCCTTTTTTCATTATTGGTAAAAAAAATCAATTTTAACCGGATGAGGTTATATCAATTTTAACCCTAAACTTTTCAATTCGTCCAATTGAATTCCAAACCTAACAAATTATATCAATTTGAACTTCAAACATACCCAAGTGTTTTAATATAAATCTCTGGTCAACATTTGATTTGAATTGTCATTAAAGCATGTAATTGGCATTTTTTTTTAATTCACATTGTACCTAAGTCGGTGTTTTGTAATATATTTGTTAGAAAAACTTTTTATAAGAAGAAATCCAAACATTTCAGACTATTATTCTCATTGTTATTAAATATATATATATATATATATTGGATTTTTATAAGAAGAAATCCAAACATTTCAGACTATAAATATATATATATATATATATATATATATATATATTGAGATGAAGAGATAAAATGGTGAGGGAGGCGTGAGACTGCGTGGCTGCGTGAAAGAGGAAGGCACTGCTAGGGTTTCTTTTTCAAATTTAATTAAAAATTTTGGATTTTTTTATTTATAAATATGTCGGTCGGTCAGTTATCTGTATAATCACTAAACCGACCGACTGATGGTCGATCGAGTCGTTTTCGGTCTGAAAATGAATCCCTAGTGATTCAAACCGAAAGTTAACCAAATGTATATGTTGTAACACTTAGAGTTTAGGGTTAAAATCAATATGGTCTGATAAGTTTATGGTTCAATTTGATGAAATTGAAAATTCGGGGTTAAAATTGAAACAATCCATAAAACTTATGGTTAAAAATGAAATCTTCCCTTCGTTATTTGTTTATTTATAATATGTGGAGTACGATATTCCAAACTATTGCTATTGATGGAAAGTAAATGGTTTAACTTTTTATCCATGTATGTGAGTTGTTTGTTTCTTCGTACTTCGATTACTAGATTTAGTTTTTAATGGTGCGTTTGGGGTGGTGATTTGAACACATAAATTTGAAAACAAGGGATTCAATGAAATTATTTCATGTTTTCAGATATGTGTTTGGTAGCAGATTCATAAATTACATCTTAATTTAAAAAATTGTTCAAATGTGTTTGATAATATATTTGTAAACTACTAAATACTAAGTTGAATATAAAATATTATTAATTAATTGATAAACATATTATGTGCTATAAATATTTTATAATAATTATTTTATCATATAATTTATAATACATTATATTATACAAATTTTAATTTCACAAAAATAAATTCAGTTTATAACATGAAATACTATTATTTATTAAAGTGTTTATCTTTTTTTTTAAATTTAATTATGCATTTAAAATTTTCAAATTCAAAATATGGATACAATTAAAACATTAAAAAAAAAATTTAGAATTTCCACTATTTGGATCACATAATCTAAAAACAGTACTCGAAAACACGTTTGTCAAACGCATGTTCACTTAATTCAGGGTTTTTTTTTATGTTAAATCAGCCCTCTCGGCCCTTCAGCAGAGGAGCAGACTGTTGGAGGAAGACTTGTGCACTTATATTTGGGAAGGCTTGATCCCTAAGAGGGTTAAATTTTTCTTATGTATATTGGCTTTACACGGCATTAATACTATGGATAAAGTTCAAAGCAGATTTCCCTCCCTCCAAATATCTCCCAACGTTTGTGTGATGTGTATGAAGCAGGAGGAATCTGCCTCCCACCTCTTATTACATTGTGAATTCACTGCTAAGGTCTGGAACAAGTTCGGGGAAATTTTTGGTATTCAGAGTTGCAAACCTTTCAGTGTGGTCAGCTGGTTGAAAGAAGCCCTCAAAGGTGGTGGTTTGAAAGGAAAAGCTAGAGTTCTGTGGCGTAATAGCACAATAGCGATCATTTGGCATATATGGAAGGAAAGAAATTTGAGGGTTTTTGCTGTTAAATACTTACCCTTTGATATTTTTTGCGATATTTTACAGCTCTCGACCTCTAATTGGAGTGCCCTACATAAGGTTTTCTCTAACTACTCTGTGACCATGATTCACCTTCAATGGAAAGCTTTTTTTGTAGCTTCTCTTGGAGGTGGGATGCCTTATCCCTTCGTCCCTAGGTTGTTTTGATGGCTTCGCCTTTTGTGAATGAAGTATATTGTTTCTTCTAAGAAAAAAAATGTTCACTGAATTCAGTGAATCTGTAAACATAAAACATAATATGGATTGCCTATCAAACAGATCCTAAAATTTCAAAGTTTATGTCAACAACAGCACAACTAAACTTGATAAAGTTGTACCATGGACCTAGAACCACTCCACGAATTATCAATATATATAGAGAGAGATATTGAAAATTCATAGACCAATTAGATATGTATTGAAAGTTTAAGACTTATTAGATGTCTTTTAAAGTTCAGAGATGACACAAATCTAAAAGTTTAAGAATTTATTAAACACTCTTCAAAGTTTAGTATTCTTTAAGTTGTTTTTTAAAAAAATAAAAATAAAAATTGGAAAACTCATAAATTTCATATTCAAATTAAAAAATCGGTTTATCTTCAAACAAATAACTTTTCTTTTTAGTTCATTGACATTTGAGGGTGGGAGGATTAAACCTTTGACCTTTTGGTTGGAGGTACATGTCAATTATTGCTAAGTTATGCTTGCTTTGGCAACCAAATAATAATTTTCTATACATTTTTTTTAAGTATTTATCTTCAAAATCCATAATGGCACCCAAAATATCTATATCTATAGTATATATAAAAGCTGCTATGAGGAGAAAATTTAGCTTCCTATTTTGCCCCCAACTCTTTAACATATACATATTTTGTCCTCACACTTTAATGGTTGGTTTATAGGTGAGGGAAAGACATACAAAATCTATAGTATATTATCTATAATCTATACTATATTAAAAAACAAGGATCTTGGAAAAACATTTTTTTGACTATTTTACCCTTTTCGTTTTTAGTGAATTACAAAAATGACACTTTCTATTAAGTCCATCAAATTGTTTTGCAATAATATTGTAAATATAAAATTCTTATCCATCTGACCAATCGTTTTGTTTTTAATTATTAATAATTTATTCATTAAAGAATGCCTTAAATTTCACCAGAAATTAAAAAAAAATGAATTATTTGTAACCGGAAAATCAAATTATAACATTAAAAAAACAATTACTCATAAAAAAATTATGATAACAGTTACGTCCTTTAGAATAACAACAGTTACAATTTACTCATAAAAAAACAACAATTACAAATCAATTTTAAAATATTATTATTATTATTATATTATTATTAAAATAGTGATAATAGAAAACTATTGAAATTCCACTTAAAACTGTATAAAAACCACTACCTTGAAAACCAACTCAAATCTATTTCCCAAATTGGAATTTGGGATACTGCACAAGAAGTGCCACATCAGGTACGCATAGCTCACAACTTGTAGTTAATTTTGTTCATCCAAAAATACTATTGCATTGGTTAAAACATAGAACAGATTCGATAAAAACTTAAGGCTAAGCATACAAAATTTATTAGATCTAAATCTAAAGGGGAGAAGCAAACATACCGTCGTTGACTTCTTCTTTTTTCTTTTTTCTTTTTTTTTTTTTAAAAAAATAATTTCAATCATTAATTTTTTCTATTATCACATTTTCTAGAATAAACTATTCAATGTTCCTACTATAAAATAATGTACATAAGTTTAGTATCATTGTTTTAGACCAAATCGTACTAACCAACAAGGGATTAACAAACTGATTAATAATTTTGGTTTGTTGGATCAATGGTACTCAACACTGGCGATAGCAAGATTGACAGGAACAAGATAATTTGGAACGATAAACATGTACAGGAGAAAGAACCAAACTAAAGTAATGCATGGATAGGAGGAAAATTGAACGAAAGAGGGATAGTAAACAACTTAATTACTTATTAATACGATTTACAAAACATACCACACCTATAATTACTTGCTAATATAGGTGATATCTTAAGCTGCTATATGTTGGGTGTTTTGTTGCAGATAGTAGGTTCAAATCTTCAAGCTTGCTTGGAAGTCGACTAATCTTCAGTTGAACTCCACTGGTTAGGAGGGAGGTCGTCCCTTAGGGTGTTTAGTTTTTTATCTTCTGGTTCCTCTTGGTTGTAATGCTTGTTGTTGAGCGTTTGACTTTGTTTGCTTGAAAGGTTGTTCTTATCAAATAAAAAAATTACTTGCTAATAGAACTCAAAGTATATATATATATATATATATATATATATATATATATATATATATATATATATATATATATATATATATATATTACTAGCTAATAATTATTATAAAAAATCATTTAAATTATTTAGTATTTTTTTTCTTTTGAAGACAAAATTATTTAGTTTTTTATCATGTAAATAAAGGTAATGTTGATGGTCGATTTTGGCGAGAGGATCTCACCTGACCTTCACGTGCCACCAACGGTAATATTGTAGTTGAGGGGGGAAGACGTGGCCTGCAAGACAGTAAACCTGCACACCGGTGTGGTGCTCGCCACACCGGCTCCGATGCTTAAGTCAGCAAACAGAACGATAGGGCGTGGAAAAGTAAGAGCAAGAGGAGAAAGCAGAGAATAGAGAGTAGAGTTTAGGGATAGAATTCGGGGATCCCCTCTTCAATGGCGAAGAGGGATATAAATACATGTTCATCCTCCTAGCCTTTTTAGGGTTTCGGAGGCGTTTTAGGTCAAACCAGGCGAAACTGGGGCATCCAGAGGCGGTGGGGACCAGACGAGACCGAACGGGCTCGGCCCGCGCGAGCGGGCCGAGGTCGAGCAGGGGGTCGGGCCTAAAACCCGACCCCTTCGGTCTTGGCCCGTCTCACTTGCCGGTTTTGCCTCCTTGGTCCATCTTTCAGCCCGATTCTTCCCCGGTTGTCCTCGTCAGCTCCTTGTATATCGGAGTGGTCCAAAATTGCCTATAACATTAAGCCCACACTCTTGAATTGGGATTCGGGGTGACTTATTGCTATAAGTTGAGCTCCTTAAGCGCGATTTAAGAGTAATGACCCTTGCCCTGGGTTGGCTTACGTGTAGCTTTGTTGTCATCCTGCAAAGTAGGATAGAAGTAGACACTCCCTGAATGGGGGTTAGATGAAATGGAAATGAAAAAGGGTGAGAGATTACAAAAGTGGTGTTGGTCGGCCTCGGCCTCGGGAAGAGGTCGAGCACAGCTATCTCCCTTTCTGCTTGCCTGGTCGGCCTCGGCCTCGGGAAGAGGCCGAGCACAGCTATCTCCCTTTCTGCTTGCCTGGTCGGCCTCAGCCTCGGGAAGAGGCCGAGCAGTTTTATAATTTTGCTTAGGGGGCGTTGCCCCCGAACCCCCACCGGGCGCTTCGCCCCTGGACCCCGACTCGCGAGACCCCCGTACCGGGTCATTCGGAGTGCTTCATTTCAGGTTCATGTCTGCAAAAGAAAGGTTAGGGAAAAGGCTAGGGTCGGCCTCGGCCTCAAGCCCCCGTTAGCCTAAAATTTGGCTCCCTGTATCCATATGTTAGTCATTGTAGGAAAATAATAAGAGAATAGGTTTGAACATGTATCCATATGTTAGCTTAAACCTGGGTGCTTTTTGTTTAATAGGGAGTGCATATCCCCTGTTACTTGCTTTTTGTTTAATAGGGAGTGCATATCCCCTTTATAGCCCCCAATCTCAAGAAAAACATTATTAAAACACAAAGTATAATTGAGTAAATAGGAGAGTACCTTTAGAGTTTATGCTCGGCCTTGGCAAGAGGAGCTCGGTCTTGGCAAGAGATGCCCGACCACGGGCTCTGCTGGGTGAGCTCGACTTAGATGAAGTGCATTGGCCCGAGCTACATGGGGTGAGGTAGACTTAGTTAGTCCAAGCCCGCATGATAGGCTCATGTCAGCTGAGGCGAGGTAGACTCGGTAGTCCAGGCTCGCATGCAGGCGTGGGCGCTAAGCTGAAGAGCTTAGGCTCGCAAGGTAGACGTGGGCACCATAGGCTCGCTGAAGCGTGGGCTCTATGGGCTCGCATGTAGGCGTGGGGACTATAGGCTCGCATGAAGCGTGGGCACTATAGGCTCGCATGTAGGCGTGGGCACTATAGGCTCGCTTGAAGCGTGGGCACTATAGGCTCGCATGTGGGCGTGGACACCATAGGCTCGCTGAAGCGTGGGCTCTATGGGCTCGCATGTAGGCGTGGGCACTATAGGCTCGCATGAAGCGTGGGCACTATAGGCTCGCATGTAGGCGTGGGCACTATAGACTCGCTGAAGCGTGGGCACTATAGGCTCGCATGTAGGCGTGGGCACTATAGGCTCGCTGAAGCGTGGGCACTATAGGCTCGCATGTAGGCGTGGGCACTATAGGCTCGCTGAAACATGGGCACTATAGGCTCGCATGTAGGCGTGGGCACTATAGGCTCGCTGAGGCGTGGGCACTATAGGCTCGCATGACGTCTTATCACGTTCCTGGAAACACACTCTAAGTCTTGACAAGGGAACATCTAGGTCCTATCATTAATGCTAACGCTTGCTTTGAATGGTAAAACAAAAGGGAAAGTCTACTCCTACCTACCAAAAGTAAAATGAGCGACAGTGCTCTGATTACATGATAAATGTGCAAATAAAGAAAACTAGAATTTCCTAAACTAAGGCTTGGTGTGCTCTCCAGAATGCTGTCCTTGACCCTGGCAAGAGGTGTGGTAGGGCTCGGCCTCGGCCTCGGCCATGGCCATAGGAGAGTCTGTCTTGGTCCTCAACGGATTTCCAGAAGTGGTCCACCACCATCTTTGCCCGGGTCATCTCTGGTCGGCCTCGGCCTTTGCGGTGAATTCCTTCAGGTATCCGTTTCGGATCAACGCTTCGATCTCGTCTTTCAGCTGAATGCAGTTCCTGGTTGAATGTCCATGATCTCGATGGAAGAGACAATACTGGCTTTTGTCTCTGTGGTCAGGATTTGACTTCAGCTTCTGGGGTGCGCTGAGGAGGTTTGTATTCCTTATCTCCATCAAGATCTGCTCCTGTTAGCCTAAAATTTGGCTCCCTGTATCCATATGTTAGTCATTGTAGGAAAATAATAAGAGAATAGGTTTGAACATGTATCCATATGTTAGCTTAAACCTGGGTGCTTTTTGTTTAATAGGGAGTGCATATCCCCTGTTACTTGCTTTTTGTTTAATAGGGAGTGCATATCCCCTTTATAGCCCCCAATCTCAAGAAAAACATTATTAAAACACAAAGTATAGTTGAGTAAATAGGAGAGTACCTTTAGAGTTTATGCTCGGCCTTGGCAAGAGGCGCTCGGTCTTGGCAAGAGATGCCCGACCACGGGCTCTGCTGGGTGAGCTCGACTTAGATGAAGTGCATTGGCCCGAGCTACATGGGGTGAGGTAGACTTAGTTAGTCCAAGCCCGCATGATAGGCTCATGTCAGCTGAGGCGAGGTAGACTCGGTAGTCCAGGCTCGCATGCAGGCGTGGGCGCTAAGCTGAAGAGCTTAGGCTCGCAAGGTAGGCGTGGGCACCATAGGCTCGCTGAAGCGTGGGCTCTATGGGCTCGCATGTATGCGTGGGGACTATAGGCTCGCATGAAGCGTGGGCACTATAGGCTCGCATGTAGGCGTGGGCACTATAGGCTCGCTTGAAGCGTGGGCACTATAGGCTCGCATGTGGGCGTGGACACCATAGGCTCGCTGAAGCGTGGGCTCTATGGGCTCGCATGTAGGCGTGGGCACTATAGGCTCGCATGAAGCGTGGGCACTATAGGCTCGCATGTAGGCGTGGGCACTATAGACTCGCTGAAGCGTGGGCACTATAGGCTCGCATGTAGGCGTGGGCACTATAGGCTCGCTGAAGCGTGGGCACTATAGGCTCGCATGTAGGCGTGGGCACTATAGGCTCGCTGAAACATGGGCACTATAGGCTCGCATGTAGGCGTGGGCACTATAGGCTCGCTGAGGCGTGGGCACTATAGGCTCGCATGACGTCTTATCACGTTCCTGGAAACACACTCTAAGTCTTGACAAGGGAACATCTAGGTCCTATCATTAATGCTAACGCTTGCTTTGAATGGTAAAACAAAAGGGAAAGTCTACTCCTACCTACCAAAAGTAAAATGAGCGACAGTGCTCTGATTACATGATAAATGTGCAAATAAAGAAAACTAGAATTTCCTAAACTAAGGCTTGGTGTGCTCTCCAGAATGCTGTCCTTGACCCTGGCAAGAGGTGTGGTAGGGCTCGGCCTCGGCCTCGGCCATGGCCATAGGAGAGTCTGTCTTGGTCCTCAACGGATTTCCAGAAGTGGTCCACCACCATCTTTGCCCGGGTCATCTCTGGTCGGCCTCGGCCTTTGCGGTGAATTCCTTCAGGTATCCGTTTCGGATCAACGCTTCGATCTCGTCTTTCAGCTGAATGCAGTTCCTGGTTGAATGTCCATGATCTCGATGGAAGAGACAATACTGGCTTTTGTCTCTGTGGTCAGGATTTGACTTCAGCTTCTGGGGTGCGCTGAGGAGGTTTGTATTCCTTATCTCCATCAAGATCTGCTCCTGTGGGACTGAAGTAGGGGTGTACTTTTCAAACTTCTTCAAGTAGTCCCCTTGGTCTGGTCGGCCTCGGCCATTGTCTGGTCGGCCTCGGCCATGGTCTGCTCGGCCTCGGCTTCCCTCGTCGGTCCGCTGCCTTTTATCCTTTTTACTGTCGTAGCTAGATGAAGAAAACCTCTTGTATTCTCGTTCTGACCTCTTTGACTTCAGTAACTCCTCTGCGCTCATATACTTTTGTGCCCGGGAGACGAACTCCGCATAGGTTCGAGGCTGGCTCTTGCCTATTGAATTGAGCAGTCTTTCGTCTTCTAGTCCAGCTGTTATGGCCACCAGGGCTGCTCCCTCACTGTACCCCTCAACCTGTAGTGCCTCGTCATTAAAACGAGTTATGTAATCACGCAAGCTCTCACCTGGCTGTTGTTTGACCGTCAAGAGGTTGATGTGAGGCTTGCGCTGCTCTCTGGCTCCCATGAACTGTGCAAGGAATGCTTGGGCCAACTCTTTGAAACAGCTGATGGATCTCCTCTTGAGCCTCTCAAACCAGTGCCTGGCTGATCCTGTCAAAGTGAAAAAGAATGTGCGGCACCTGATTGCATCTGAGACGCCGTGGAAGTCCATCCAGCTTCTGTATGCGTTTAGATGTTGCACGGGGTCTTTCTTGCCATCGTACTGCTTGAACGTGGGTACCTTAAACTTTTGAGGCACCTCGGCTTTCATGACTTCTTCTGTGAAGGGTGGATCGACTTGGTCGGCAGTTCCTCCAAGTTTTGATCTCCAAGGTCCTTTGACTTCTGCTGGTCTCCCTGAGGATTTCCGAGCTCCTTTAGTGCGTTTAGAAGCTCGGCCTTCCAAGGGAGGTCGTCTTTCTTGGCCTCGGCCTCGGCCAACCTAGCCTCGGCCATGGCAGCCCGGGCTTCAGCTTTGGCCTCGGACTCGGCAGTTTTAGCACTTCTGCGTTTCTCAACGATCAGATTCCTCAGGTCTGTCTTAGTATGACCGTAGCTTGGGGTAGAAATTGTGTAGTCACGCCCCTTAAATGTGCTTGACTCTGGGCTCTTCAAAGTCGTACGATCAGTAGGTTTGAGCCCTCTGACCTTGCTGGTCATGCTGTCAGTCTTCTTTCCTTTTGACCTCGTCTCTGACTCTACAGTGTGCTCCATAGGCTCCTTCCCCTTCCTCGGGGTCTCTAATCAAGTTCCCTTCATGGACTTTAGTGTTAGGGCCGGGTTTATCCAGGATTTGGAGTATTCTGGACAAACTCCGATTCATTCCCTTCACCTCATCCTCGAGGGCGGCAATTTTGGTGTCGGCATCCTCTGCTCGGCCTCGGCCTGCTTGTCTCGGTGACCCCCGGATGCTGTCATCGTCACGTGACCTCCGCTGTGTTGGGTTTTATGCCCTAAAACTCGTAGATAGTGAATGTAATCGTTGACCGAATATTAATGAAATAATATTGATATATTTTTCCATTAATTGTTATTAGTTATTTTATATTTGTCTTTGCCTAATAATAACCCTAATCCAATAAACTAGACATCCAAGGCTGTAATATGAGTCTTGAACTATATGTAGCGACATATGGGATCATTGTTCAAGAAACAGCCTAAAGGGTCTATAGTATAGGGATAAGACTGGGTGTCTTATCCTGGTGACACTATGGATACGGCCCACTTTGTATTTGATACAAACGCTGCGATCCAACGCGTTCGTGTAGGAGACATGCGAGTGGGGGTATCCTATGCAATGAGTTTGCATAAGACCGGACCGCGAAATAGTAACCACTAGTTATAACACCGTTAACTAGTTGGTTTTCTATTTTCACTAGGACGACCTAGACAACTTAGTCTTAATCCTGAGTTGATTATGGACTCCTGCTCATGAGAGATTGTCCTTTGATTTGTATGGGTGAGAGTGGCCAATACGCCGACTCAATAAGCCTACCACTTTGGGGACAAGATCGAATGGGGAGTTGGGAACATAATCGTACAAGATGGAATTCACTCCTTCCCGACTTTAGGGAAGCAGATGAGTGTTCCCTTAAGTGGTTACTCCGAGTCTTGAACAAAGGGCCCTACCCTCTCAATGGCACGAGAGGGTTTTCTGTTTGATGGTTGGACCATAAAACAGATTGTTCATTAGAGGAGAATTGGTACTTAAGGAAATAGAGGTAACCCAAGGGTAAAACGGTAATTTGACCCAGCTGGTGTTACGGACACTCGTGGAGGACTAACTAGTCGATATTGGTCTAAGTTCCGTGGACACAGAAAATATTTCTGCAGTGAGAAAAGTGCAACTGTGAGTCTATAGTGGAATGTACACACAGTTAACGAATATTGATTATTGTGGTTAATGAGTTTAACCGATTAATCTCACATCGTTGGAGCTTCTGATCTGCAGGTCCATAAGGTCCCACTGGTAGCTCGTAAAGTAATTTGAGACAACTAAGTAATTAAATGTAAATTGAAAATGTTCAATTTACTAAGGGAAATAAATATAATATATATTGATATATTATTATGAGAGAAATTAATATTTGAAGAAGTTCAAATATAAATTTATGGAAGATTGAAAGAGTTCAAATAATGAATTATTTAATTTAAGTCCTAAAAGTGTTTGGGCAAAATTAATTAATTCAAGGCCGGAAATTAAATATGTGATATTTAATTGGTGGTTAATTAATTAAAGAATTCATTAACCATGAATTAATCAATTATGTAAATAATTAATCACTTAAGGAAGTGATTAATCATTTATGGGAATGATCTAATTACTTATGGAAGTAATTAGTCATTTATGGAAAAGATTAATTAATTGGGGAATTGATTGATCATGATTGATTAATTAAGGAATAAGATTGAATCAATTTTGGAAAAGATTGATTTAATTGAATATTTTATTCATGGCCTCTCTTCTATAAATAGAACACCAGACCTAATTGGTCATGATACTTGACACTCTTGAAAGACAAGACCTAGAATTCTCTCTAGCCTCCCTCTTAGAGAAAGACTCCCACAAGTCTTTGGCCTCCTAGACTTAGAGACATACCGGTGTAACCTTTGTGGTTATTGTGTCAATCAAGAAGGAATTTCCAGCAAAGAAAAACAAAGGCGGCTGCTGCGTTTTCGTTCGTTGGAGCGTCGTTGGCGAAGAACGGTCAAGTTTACAACGGAGGTTTGTAACGGTTCTTCCTCTTTTCGTTAGAAAAGTTTTTAAAATAAATTTAGATTTATTTTAGCATGTTTAAACCGATTTTACAGCGACTTTAAAGTATGTTTAAAGTTTTGTTAACGGTATTTTAATGTTAATTAATATACGGCGTAAGGTCCAATCGATGCGCTTCCGCTGCGTGGGGACTTTTATTCCCTTCACGCTGGTGGCGGTCACCATCCGAATTCTCTATGTTTACGTCTTGGTCTTTCTTCTCCATACCCTTACTCATGGAATAACCGATGTGCAGATTAACAGACTTTCTTCCCCACAGACGGCGCCAACTGTTGATGGTCGATTTTGGCCAGAGGATCTCACCTGACCTTCACGTGCCACCAACGGTAAATTTGTAGTTGAGGGGGGAAGACGTGACCTGCAAGACAGTAAACCTGCACACCGGTGTGGTGCTCGCCACACCGGCTCCGATGCTTAAGTCAGCAAACAGAACGATAGGGCGTGGAAAAGTAAGAGCAAAAGGAGAAAGCAGAGAATAGAGAGTAGAGTTTAGGGATAGAATTCGGGGATCCCCTCTTCAATGGCGAAGAGGGATATAAATACCTGTTCATCCTCCTAGCCTTTTTAGGGTTTCGGAGGCGTTTTAGGTCAAACCAGGCGAAACTGGGGCATCCAGAGGCGGTGTAGACCAGACGAGACCGAACGGGCTCGGCCCGCGCGAGCGGGCCGAGCAGGGGGTCGGGCCTAAAACCCGACCCCTTTTGTCTTGGCCCATCTCACTTGTCGGTTTTGCCTCCTTGGTCCATCTTTCAGCCCAATTCCTCCCCGGTTGTCCTCGTCAGCTCCTTGTATATTGGGGTGGTCCAAAATTGCCTATAACAGGTAAAAACAAAAATAACATTAATCCAATTTGCTTTTCCAATTCATTATAATCCACTAATAGACCATATACGTTTCAAACAGTATTAAATTCATTAAAACCTGAAAAAATAAATCCATCATTGAACTTTCATTTTTTAATATTATATAAATTTCAACTCTTTTCCATTTTTAGATCTGCACAACTTCCTTCATCTCTCTTTATGTTATTATCTATAGGTTGTATGTATTTTGTTCTCTATTGGTATATGATTTAAGATTTGAAAATTTGGACATCTCAATCTAAGAAAAACTTTTTTGGACCATATTACCCTTTGTCAAATTTTATAATTACAAACCATACCATCAACAATTAATTACTAATAATTTTGAATAATACATATTTTGCCACTACAATTAATTATCAATAATAAATTAATAATTTATTATTAATTAACACACAAAAATGATTTTTTTTTTTTGAAATACACAAAAATGAAATTTATTATAAATCAATAAAGTTGACGGAAGTTACATACAAATTCTAAGTGAACTAAAAATAAAAATAAAAATAAGTAAAATTATTCTATTGTAATGTTATATTCTACTTAATAATTATTCTATTTGGCATTTATAAATCATAATTAATTAGTTATCAACCATAGTAAATACGTGGAATCTAAAAAGTTGGAATATGAAACAATGTTGTATTTAATTTATCAATAATTAAATGATTTTTACTAATATTAAGATCTCAAAAGTTGTGGATGCCAAGAGATTTATAACTTTTCATCTTCTACTATTATAAAAAGGGTTTCCTTCTACCATTTTTTCACCACCACTTTAAGCTCTCTATTGATCTATTGATCTCTCGCCTTTTTTGCTCTCAAAGTTTCTTTGATATGGATAGCTCAAGACATACGAGATACATCCCACGTCCCACAAGATTCATGTATCAATTCTATCTAATTTGTAAGTTTGGAAGTTTACAATCATACTTTGATTAAGTTGAATAATGATGTTGGTTTGGCTAGGGTGAGACAAATATTTTATTTTCTTTTCTTTTCTTTTTTCTTTTTTTTTTCTTTTTTTGGAAAAAGTGGGTGAGACAAATATATTTTTAAGAATATGTATATTTATATAGATTAAATTTTGATTTTTGTTTGTTATCATTGATTTTATTTTTTATTTTGTTATCGTTTTTTTTTTTTAGTTTTATAGTTACTGTGTATTATTGTGTTTTGTTTTTGTAAATATTTTTTTTTATAATTGTTATACTTTAATGTGTTTTTAGTTTTTAAAATGTTTGTGTGTGTTTATTTAAATGTATTCTCTTAATTATTTGTGTTTTTGAAAGTAACATGGAAGTAAATATTAGACAAAAAAAAAATTTGCTCAAAATCAAATATTCAATTTTTTTTTCATAGTGAGTTCATTAGAAATTGTAACAAACCACCATAAATTTATGATTTTCAATATAAAAGGTTCTAATGAAAGGTTTAAAATTTTCAGTTTGCAATTCTA
This sequence comes from Luffa acutangula, assembly GCA_036850905.1. Taxonomy (NCBI): domain Eukaryota; kingdom Viridiplantae; phylum Streptophyta; class Magnoliopsida; order Cucurbitales; family Cucurbitaceae; genus Luffa; species Luffa acutangula. The sequence continues at coordinate 58,384,719 of CM072091.1, read as the reverse complement.
GAACGTAATTCTGATTTTTTTCACTAACAAAATAAGATGTATGTTAATAAAAAAAAAAAAAAAAAAATTAGCCATGGTGTGAAATAAAAATTACATAAATTAATTTTAATTATTAATAAATTTATAAATGCTACAATATTATGTTAATATTTAATCTATATTTTAATTAATCTTTCTAATTTTAATACTATAATCTTAATAATATTTCTAATTAATATATAAAAACATTTTAGTTTTAACCATTTCAATTCTTCATCATTAATAATATAAATACAACAATAACCAATTCTAATAAACCATCAAATCCAAAGATAGTTTAAGGACACTATTGAAACTATTCTAAGAAAGACAAAAGGTGTAACTTTCAATCGTTGGAGAGGTATGTAAAGAAAGAAAAACATCAATGGTTCTTATGGATCGTTCGGAAGGTATGTAAAAAAAAATATATCAATGATTCTTATGGATCGTGCAATCAAACAAATTATCAACTTTGTATGAGATTATAACATTTTTCAATCTTACATCTATCCATCAATCCCACTCAATTCAACCTTTATGAGAGATTTTGATCAAGGTGTATGCAAAACACATGAAAAAGTTACATTAGTTCATGTACACTCAAGTTAGCAAATTCTCAAATTATCTATGAAGTATTCTTTTCGTTTCTTTTATTTATTTATTTATTATTATTATTTTGCAAGCGAATCAAGAGAGATGAAATGACATTATGCAAAACACACATGCCTTTATTTGAGTTCTCATGTATGAAGTATACAAATACAAAATTCTAAATGGATTAAATCAATATAAAGCGAAACATAACACGTGCATAGCACGTGGTAAGTCACTAGTCTTAAAAAATAAGTCAACATTAGCATAGCTCGACTGACATGAAACTTGTATTAATGACCAACATGCATGTCTGTGGTCCGAATCCCCTCATCTCCCGTGCTGTCAAAAAAATCTCATAAAAAGAAAAAAAAAATGTTAATTATTTCTTCTCATATATTAATTACAAGCTATGTTTTCAAGTTAGCCTATTAATTTCGTCATTCACTCTAAACAATTTAAGGGAAAAACTGCAAGCTACATTAAACTTTTTATTTTTCGGATAATATGAAGTATGTTCAAGTTGACCTATTAATTCATCAAATGGCACTCCAAATTTAGATAAGTATTGCAATTTCAACTTTAAACTTGAAAAAAGCATATCAATATTTAGTAATTTCATTTGAAAATCAACGAAAATAAGTACTTTCACATGATTTTGATTAATTATATAGCATAAATTATAAAACAGGTATATAGTACATTATTGATAAGATTTTTTTTTAAGAAAACATAAGTGCTAAATTTTTGTTAAAATTGGTGAACTTTGACAATGCTATTCAATATGGTGAGTTTACAAAATGTTTTATAATGTTTTTTTTTTCTGGTTGAAATTGGTGGGTGAATTAGCAAGAATTGAATAAAAAGTAGAAGTACTAAAAATTAACTCAGTCTAAAGTTAAAAAAATTGAATATAAGCTAATTGATATGTATTTTCCACAAAAATATTAGAAGTTTGAATTTTCAATTCCACAATTATTGAACTAACAAAATTCAAAAATTAAAGTTTATTATTTATTTGTGTCCTTTAAAGGCTGGTTTTTTTAAAAGAAAAAATTAGTCCTTATAACGTTTCTCATTTATTATTTGTGCCAAATTACAAGTTTAGTCCCAAAAATTTCAAGGTTGTGTCAATTTAGTTCATAAACTTTAAAAAATGTCTAGGGAAAAACACACTATTAGTCCCTGAGGTTTGGGTTAAGTGACACTTTGGTCCATGAGTTTTCAAATTCAACAAAAATACCCCTGAGGTTTGAGATAAGAAGCATTTTGGTCCCTGCCGTCAACTTTTCTGTTAAATTTTAACGGTTGCTAACATGACACTATTATTTTAATAAAAAAATATATTTTTAAAATTTTTTAATAAAAAATATTTTTTTAAAATTATTATTATTTATTTTTTTCTATTTCTCTCTCTTATTCTTCATCTTCAACCTTCTTCCCATCTTAACTTCTTCTTCAACAGGTCGCCGACGGCCGGCCGTCGCAGGCGACTTTTTTTTTTATTATTTATTTATTATTTTTTCTCCCTTTTCTTCTCCTAAACCACCATCACCACCAACTTTCTTCCACCATCACCATCAACCCACGGTTGCCGCCGCCTGCCGACAACCGTTGGGCCACCGTCGGCAAACTTTTTTTTTTCTCTCTTATTCTTCCTCCTTTCTTCTTCCCTCTTTTTTTCCTCCTCCTTCTTCTTCCCTCTTATTCCCTTCCCTTTCTTCTTTCACTAGTTTTATTTAAAAAAAAAAATAGAAAGAAGGGGAAACCCCTCGAATACGACTGGAACGAAGGAGACCCTCGCATCAGATCTGTGAGCAACGAACAAAGGAGACCCTCGCACCAGCCGCTGTTCGCCCAGATTCGCCAGTCAGTCGTCGTACGCCCAGATCTGTGAGCAAAGGGCGAAAGGTGAAGGAGCACCTTCCAGATCCGTCAGTCACTGGCGTGGGTCTCTTGATTTGTTGCTGAAAAATGAGTTCCACCCAGATTTGTTGTTGTCGTGCTCCTCACACCGCGATCCCCGCCGTAGTCGTAGCCCAGCCACCGACGCGGTGTGAGAGGGAGAGACGGCGACAAACGACGACAAACGACAAACGTCCGAGGCCCAAACGGTGAGAGAGACGGTGGGAGAGAGGCACAGTGAGGGAGAGAAAGGGAGGCACAGTGAGAGAGATCGAGATGATGAGGGAGAAAGGGAGAAAGAGTAAGAAAAAAAACGTCGTCAGCTCTGGCAGCTGGCCGGCCGCCGGCGATCGGCGGTCGATGGTGGCAGTACAACCGATGAAAGTAGAGGCTTGGGTTAAGAGTAAGGAGGCTTAGGGTTTTGGTAGAGAAGAAGAAGGGATGGTTTTTAATTAAATAATAATATTTTATTGTTTTTAATATATTTTTAATTAAAAAAAATTAAAAATATTTTTTAAATAAAAAATAGTGCCACATCATCCGTCCCTTAGTTTTTTACGGAAAAATGGAGGGAGGGACTAAAATGAAACTAAAACAAAACCTTAAGGACTAAATTGTTGAGTTTGAAAACTTAGAAACCAAAGTGTCACTTAACCCAAACCTCAGGGACTAAAAGTGTATTTTTCCCAAATGTCTAATATGTTACTGAACTTTCAATTTTGTGACTAATAGGTCTCTGAACTTCAAAAAGTATTGCGGACCTATTAGACACAAAAAAATGAAAGTTTGAATGACCAACTAAAATCTTTGTAAAGTTTAAAGACCAAGTTGACATAATCTTAAAAAATCTCGAGACTAAAACTTGTAATTAAACGTATTATATATTTATGTCCTTATAACGCTATTCAACACTAACGCATCGTCCAATAAATAGAGAGGGGCTTCCCACTATTATTTTCCCTGATTAAAGGAGGAATTAGAACCACATACTTTTCGATCATCAGTACAAGTCTTATGCTAGTTGAGTTATGCTCGTGTTGGCAATAGGAATTGGGTTTGTTTGGTAGGCAATTTGGATTATGTTTTTTGTTTTCGGATTCGCTAAATTAAGTGAATATCCGTTTTGTAAAAATGTTTTTGAAAATTGTTTTCAGATTTTGTGATCCAAACAGTGAACATTTTGAAAACAACTTTTTTTATGTTTTCATTGTATCCCGATTTTGAATTTGAAATTTTTAAACGCATAATTAAATTAAAGAAAGATAAAAACTTTAATAAAGATAGTATTTCATGTCATAAATTCAATTCATTTTTGTAAAATTAAAATTTGTATAATATAATGTATTATAAATTATATGATATTGTAAAATAATCATTATAGAAAATGTATAACAAATAAACTTAGTGTCTAGTTGATAACTACCGATAGTTTATGATTTATAAATATATCATCAAACACATTTTGAACAATTTTTTAAATTGGGATTCAATTTCTGAATTTGCTAGCAAACACATATATGAAAACATGAAATACGAGTCAATTTTCAGATTTATGTTTTCAGATTGCCTACCAAACACATCCAATTAATATGTTTTTGAAAATATATTGACTAAAATGAAATGAGACCAAAGTTTCCAAAGTACAGAAACAAGCATTCCGTAATTACTTTTCTAAAAAAAAAAGCATTCGGTAATTACAATGTGTTGGGCTGGTTGGGTATCGGGTCGGATCTGGCCCAATATCGAGCCCTAGATAAAGTAGAATTCTTTCTTGAAGAGCAAGCAAAGGCAGCAACAAAATTGACCATTTTCATTTCCATTCCAATTTCAGCAGAGAGATTCGGAGGAAGAAATTGAAGGAGACGAACATCGCCATGGATCCGAAGCTAACTGAGGTCTCGCAGCACTTCGAGCGCTTCAAAGCTGCTCTTGTCAGGCACGATTATGATTCTTGTAACAATCTCCTCTCCCAACTGAAGGTATCGATTTGATTCCAGAACCCTAATGTTTCTCCCAATTACTCATCCGTTCACTCCTCACTGGATTTTCAGCGTGTTTTCTTCTCTTCTCGAGTAGTTTGGTTTTTGATAACGTTGTTCTAATTTTCCGAAAGCTTTTTTCGTTTTCTTTTTGCAGGTTCTTCTGACTGGATTCAACACTAAACCCTAAACCCTTTTCCCTCAAGTATCAGCTCCCTCACTCCGCCCTCGACTCTCTCATCTCCCTCTCCTCCGATGACGACCTTCAGTTCATGCTCTGCGAGCACCTCCGCCTCTCCTCTTCCACTTCCTCTCGCATTAGGCTCTTCGTCTTTTTCCCCGAGCCAGAGAAAACTCACAACGTTATTCATCATCCCAAGACTGAGGCCTGGTTCGTCACTGCGCTTAAGAGTGCGAAGATTTTGCAGAAGGGACGCGATTGCTTCGTGGGGTTTGATGGGGACGGGTTGATTGGAGAGAATGATGCCTAAGGGTGTTGCAGATTTGGGTAATGGGGGTGTTTCTTTGGCTGAATCCATGGTCTTGGAGACCAGTTCTTCCTTTGGATCATCGTCTTCTTCGGCTTCTTTGGCTAATGTGTCTCCCCTCCTGTTAAACCTCAGAGTGAGGACTATGGACTCAGTTCGTTGGATAATGCTGTCAAGCTGCAGACAACTTCCGATTCGGTCGCAACACCCGCGAGGTACCTTTATCTTTTGTTTTTGATTGTTTCAATTTGGTTACTAAGCATTGTTCTTCATATATTAGATCAGTTTCAAGATCTCATTGTTCTGTAATCTTGAGTTCTGATACTGCAGTTTTCTAATGGCCTAAAGATTTTGAATTCTTTACAGCGAGATTGCCCTACCAACTCTTGTTCTTCAGTTGAGAATCCGGTTATGTCTATCCCTGTGATATCAGAGAGAATTTTCACGACCCTGCTGCTGGAGTTCATCCCCAGAATGCCATTGACTTTTCAGGCTATGCACTAGCTTCTCGACCGAACCCTTTTCAGCATCAGGGATTTCAGTTCTCTATTTAACAACAAGCCTACAAGCACAGTGAGTAAAAGATTTTGATCACCCACTTTTGTGGGATATATATATTTTTTTCCTTTTATGATTTTCCTTACTGAAAATGAGCTTGTGTTATAGGTGTAAAGACTGAATGCTGCCTGTTGTTATTCTTGTTCTTTTTCTGCTCTGGCTATATTGTATTTCATATTTGTTGTTCTTTCTTTGGTTGATATGTTAAATAGAGAAATCCATCTGATATATGTTTATGTGATTTGTTTTACTTTCAATTTTAAGGTTGGATAAAAGAAGTGATCTTATATCTTATGTTGGCTCTCTCTCTCTCTCCCTCTCTCTCTGTCTCTGTCTGTCTGTTTTTTTAGAGCTCTAATAGAAACAAAAGTATGTTGGAAACCTGAAGAAGGTTTCACTATTTGTTCATGAGATACTGATTAGTTTTATGTCTTTTAATTTAGGCTTATTTGGAAACGATTTTAGTTTTCTATATTTAAAAAAAATTATATTTGCTTCTCATAATTTTTTTATTTCACATTTCTTGAAAACATATTTGAATTTTTAGCCAAACTTCAGAAACAATGTTTTGTTTTGTTTCTTTTTTTTTACCATCATTGTTTGGACGAGTGGTCAATAAGGGTCAGGGAGAAAATAAAGAGTTCGGTATCTAAGATTTAATATTCTATGGATTGTGAGGAGGAGAGGAACAAATGGGAGGGGAGGGGGAGAGAGAGGTTGGAGACAGGATGAGAGAAGAAGAAAGTTACAGAAGATGGAGGTGGCAAGGATGAAAGGAAAGAGAAAAGAGAGAGAAAATGGGGAAGGAAAGAAGAAAGGCACGAGAGAAGAGAGAGAGAAAAGAGAAGAATATGGAAAATTGATGATGACGTTAAAAACTTGCAAACTTTTTAATAATCTCTATCCCTTTCTTTTGTTTTCTTTAGTTGTTTTTCTGCTTGTTTAGTTTTTTTCTTAGTTTGTTTGCTTTTGTTTTTGTTTGTAGGATTCCCCTAAATTGGAAAAGGTGATCATTCTAGGCGGCTTTAAAGCACCTATACCAACCTCGTGCTTAATCAGGGAAGGTTTTCTGTTCCCTTTTCTTTTATGTCCCTTATATTTGCATGTTTAGATACATTGGGGACAATGTATGAATTTAGGTTGGGGGTGGAGAGCATTGCATCTAGTGGATTCTAGGTTGAGTCTCGATGCACTTGAGCATCCGGCTACATTTTATATGCATGCTATGTTTCTATATTTGTTTGCTCTGTTTTGATTTGTTTGATGCCATGCACATGAGCATTGGACCTATATTTTTGAGCAAAATTTAAAAATTTTAATTGTTGAGATTAGGTGTTGGAATTTTCAATTATGATTTTGGGTAGCTTGAAAGGATTTGCTATTTAGTTGGCATTGTGGAGACTTATATAATTTAACCTTTATTATATTACTTGCCTTTTTGTTTATTTATTTATTATTATTTTCATTATTTTTTAAATGGCAATGGAAGGCTTGTGTAGTTTATACTATTACTTGCTTTTCATCATTCATAAGTTTTTTGGAAAAGTAGCGATGCTATGTTATGGTTTATCTATAGACTTGCTTTCATCCTTCTTACTAGAATAATTTTATGGCTTGCATCTTTTTGACATTTTATTTTTATAGTTGTTGTGTATTTTTCAATTTAAATCTGAATTAAAATAATTTATATGGAATCATTCAATGTAATATGTTATCACACTGTGACTTACATTGAATGAGATGCTATAATAAATCTAGTTTAATTTGTGTTTCCTTATGCATCGTTTGGAAATTTGGTAATGGTAAAAAGCTTGTGTAATTTATTCTATTACTTGCATTTCATTTATTTGTTTATATTTATAATTTATTTATTAATTATTATTTTTAAATGGCAATTTAATATGTTATCTCATTGTGGCTTACATTGAATGAGATGCTACAACATATCTTATTTAATGTGTTTCCTTATGCATCGTTTGGAAATTTGGTAATGGTAAAAAGCTTGTGTAATTTATTCTATTACTTGCATTTCATTTATTTATTTATATTTATAATTTATTTATTTATTATTATTTTTAAATGGCAATGTAATATGTTATCTCATTGTGGCTTACATTGAATGAGATGCTACAACATATCTTATTTAATTTGTGTTTCCTTATGCATCTTTTGGAAATTTGTCAATGGTAAAAATCTTTTATTTATTATTTGTTTATATTTATAATTTATTTATTATAAATTATTTTTAAATGACAATGTAATATTTTATCTCATTGTGGCTTACCGGAAATGAGATGCTACATCACATCTTTTAAAGAATTTTCAATGGTAAAAAGCTTTTGTAATATATTCTATTACTTACATTTTATTTATTTATTTATTAATTAATATTTTTAATTGGAAATGTAATATGTTATCTTATTGGAATTAGGTTCTACAATACATCTTATTTAATTTGTGTTTTCTTATGCATCGTTTGGAAATTTGGCAATGGTAAAAAGCTTGTGTAATTTATTCTATAACTTGCATTTTAATTATTTTTTTTAAATGGCAATGTAATATGTTCTCATTGGAATGAGATGCTACAATTCATCTTAATTAATTTGTGTTTCCTTTTCTTGTATGCCCCTTATATTTGCATGTTTAGATACATGGGGGAGGATGTATGAATTTAGGTTGGGGGTGGAGAGCATTGCATGCTAGTAAATTCTAGGTTGAGTCTCGATGCACTTGAGCATCAGACTACATTTTATATGCATGCTATGTTTCTATATTTGTTTGCTTTGTTTTGATTTGTTTGAGGCCATGCACCTAAGCATTGGACCTATATTTTTGAGCAAAATTTAAAATTTTTAATTGTTGAGATTAGGTGTTAGGATTTTAAATTATGATTATTTCTGCATGTGCATTTATGCTCTTTCTTTTGTTTTTGTTTAAAATTTTTTCTCGAGTTTTCTTGCATGTTTGAGCACTTGGCCTTTTCCTTTAGTTAGTCTTGAAGGTTTAGGATTGCTTTATGAGTTCCATAGATCCGTTGTCACCCCGATAGGTGTAAGGTTAAGCTAGAAAGGCTAGTTTTTTTGCAAATTTGTTACAAATTTGTTTCATCTAGCCTTTTAAGCGAAACCTTAGTGCCAGTGTACGGGGAAGACAGTTGGAGGGTCTTATAAATCATTCCCGGGCCAGTAAGGGCTGCTTTAGGAGAGAGTAAACACACACACACGAGAATATTCTTGGAAACCGAACTTTAGTTGTAAACAATATAAGATGAGAGAAAACACACGCCACTTTCCTGCTACTTGAGTAAGTGGAAAAAAACTTTAATTCTCGCTAGTTCCTTATTTTCTCCCATGAACATGTATATTTAAAATTTTTCAGTGTTCTATCATCCTGTTTGAATATATATCAAATAGGAAGTTTGGAAGAAACATAGGGGAGGATGTATGTTTGCATGCTTAGATACATTGGGGAGGATGTATGAATTTAGGTTGGGGGTGGAGAGCATTGCATGCTAGTGGATTCTAGGTTGAGTCTCGATGCACTTGAGCATCAGACTACATTTTATATGCATGCTATGTTTCTATATTTGTTTGCTCTGTTTTGATTTGTTTGAGGCCATGCACCTAAGCATTGGACCTATATTTTTGAGCAAAATTTAAAATTTTTAATTGTTGAGATTAGGTGTTAGGATTTTAAATTATGATTATTTCTACATGTGCATTTATGCTCTTTCTTTTGTTTTTGTTTAAAATTTTTTCTCGAGTTTTCTTGCATGTTTGAGCACTTGGCCTTTTCCTTTAGTTAGTCTTGAAGGTTTAGGATTGCTTTATGAGTTCCATAGATCCGTTGTCACCCCGATAGGTGTAAGGTTAAGCTAGAAAGGCTAGTTTTTTTGCAAATTTGTTACAAATTTGTTTCATCTAGCCTTTTAAGCGAAACCTTAGTGCCAGTGTACGGGGAAGACAGTTGGAGGGTCTTATAAATCATTCCCGGGCCAGTAAGGGCTGCTTTAGGAGAGAGTAAACACACACACACGAGAATATTCTTGGAAACCGAACTTTAGTTGTAAACAATATAAGATGAGAGAAAACACACGCCACTTTCCTGCTACTTGAGTAAGTGGAAAAAAACTTTAATTCTCGCTAGTTCCTTATTTTCTCCCATGAACATGTATATTTAAAATTTTTCAGTGTTCTATCATCTTGTTTGAATATACAACAAATAGGAAGTTTGGAAGAAAATCTCTAAAAAAACAAGGAAACTTTCGAACACTGTTTGTCGTGTGAAATTTGAGAATATGTTGCATATAATGTGAAACTTTTGGTGTCAATTTATGAGATGATCATGCCGATCGTTTAAATATTCTTAAAATAAATACTCAACTATGAAAATGTAGAAAATAAGATGGATTTAAAATTCTGATTTCTAATATGAAAGAAAAACTTACATGTGACCTTAAGGTTTTGAATTCCCCAACTTCCAAGTCAAGTTCACATCATATTAGATTGATCCACTTAGACTTTTCTATACATTATTATTGACAACCGTGTTTGTTTATTTGTTTGCATTTTAATATATTTCCTTTTTGCTCTTCATTGATTTTTTGTTTGTTTATTTAATTCTTCTTTTTATGTACCAAGACAACATGCTTTATCATGGTTCATCATCCTTAATTAATGTGAGGGGTGTGATAACTAGCCGCAACCTCGCTATGTTTTTATCTCCTTTTATTATTTTTTCTTTCTTTCTTAATTCTGTTATTTGTGTTGTTAGGTCTCGTTAGTAATAGAAAGACCAATAAGATAGCTAGCTTCCTTAAGCAAAAACTAGAAGCTAGTCTGGGAAAATTATGAATAGAAATTAAAAATGCTAGATATGTGGAAGATAAGAAAGCTAGCTTTTTAAGCAAAAACTAGAAGCTAGTCTGGGAAATTTATGAATAGAAGTTATAAATGCTAGATATGCGGACGATAAGAAAGCTAGCTTTTGAAGCAAAAACTATAAGCTAGTCTGGAAAATTATGAATAAAATTAAAAATGCTAGATACATGGGTGATAACTTAGTAAAGAAGCTATTATTGAGATTATAAGATGGAAGGAGATGCTTTGTCTATGTGAATTAAATTTATCTCTAATCAATTAATCTTGTGAAGGCAATAAGAAAGCTAGCTTTTTAAGCAAAAACAAGAACCTAGTCTGGGAAAATTATGAATAAAAGTTAAAAATGCTAGATATGTGGGCAATAACTTGGTAAAGAAGCTATTAGTGAGATTATAAGATTGAAGACGATGCTTTGTCTATGTGAGTTAAATTTATCTCTAATCAATTTTAGTTGTCCATGTCTCATTAAATAATGATATTTTTTTTCTTTCTTAATTCCGTTATTTGTGTTGTTAGGTCTCCTTGCTAGTAGAAAGGCCATTACAAGCTAAACTTTAGTTGTGAGCCAAAGAAGAGAAGACACTACTGGCACTTTCCTGCTACTTGAGTAAGTTAAGATAAGTACGTAAATGAAGTGTGGTAGGCATTATATGTGATTGATTGCAGTCGTCGACGTGTTCAGTTTGCTTTCTCATAATCTGTAGGTGATAACTATGCTTCCTTAGATAAATTCTATTTTCTTCTTTTTTTCTTATCAGGCTGCCTATTTTATTCAATTTTTTGTTGATCAGTAGTTGTTTGTTGTTTTTTGTTCAGTTGGATGTTTTTATTCCTCAAAGTTGGGAATTGTATCTACAAGAAAGCAATATTCACCCTCTTCAATTGAGAAGGCCCTTTCTATTGTTTCGACCTTTTTCACTCTTTTGTAATCATTATCCCATACCTTCATTTTTGCGTTAGGTATCCAAAATCCTTGCTTATTGTTTCGATTTATTGCTAGTAAATTTTTGACAATGGTGAAAAGCATGGTGAAATCTTCTGTAGTTGCTGGATAGTTACTGGCAAGTGATGAACCAACAAAGGGATTCTCAATCTAATTTTTTACTGAAAATATGATTTCGTTTATGGATTTTAGGTGGGTTTGTTTTATTAAAAAAAACTCTCAATTTTTTATTTATTTATTTATTTATTATTTTTTTATCACTGATTGTAATTGTTTTTTGATTTTAGAAGAGGTCATGGTACAAATAGAAAGTGTTGAATCGGTTATAGCATTTTTGAACTTCATCACATCCATGGCTGCATCCTTATTTTGTGCTGTTCATCACAATTACAAGTGGAATGTTATCGTCAACAAGAAAACCTATGAGACGGAAGCTCTGGTCAGCCTTTAAATACTGATATATTTTCCTTGCTTTCTTTTGTTTGTGTTGGGTAGGTAGTGTAGAACAACATCTTGGAGAATTCTTGAATTTAATCTTTATTGAATAATACCTCAATTACAACCTGGGAACCCCTATTTAAAAGGCCACAAACCAGCCTTTGACAACAACTTAAGTCATTGGCAGCAGTAACTAAAGTAATGACTGAAGTAAAACTAACCACTTAAAAATGAACCGCCACAAAACAACTTAACAGCAACAGTAACTAGGAAGTAACAACAGTAAATGGAAAGCAAAGCCATGGTAAATGAAGATATGCTACATAAATTCCCTCCCTCTAAAGATATCTTGTCTTCAAGTTTATGGGGCTAACATAAAATCATCTAGAGCATGATAGATAGTAAGATCTGAGACATTAAAAGTTGGGGCAATCTTGAAGTGTGGTGGAAGGTCCACTTTGTAAGCATTAGGACCATAACCCTTGAGAATAGGAAATGGTCCAATATTCTTAGGTTGTAGCTTGCCATGAGAACTTAACGTGGCCTTGACTTTCGCAAATGAACCATCACAAGGTCCCCAATTTCAAAGGACTGAATGATGATGTTTATCTACTTGTAGTTTGTATGTTGCATTTGCAGCCTCCAAATGGTCATGCATTTCCTTGTGGAGCTTGGAAATATGCTTTAGCCATTTCTTCTACTTCTTGATGTACATCCAAAGAAGATGGTAATGTAGCTAGGTCCATAGTTAGACATAGAAATTTAGTATAAACAATTTCAAATGGTTACTTTCATGTAGATCTATTTCTCACGTGATTATAGGCAAATTCTGAAGCTAAGTCCCATTGACGTGGTTTGTCTCCACATCAAATCAAGAGGTAAGCTTACACCATATTCACCCAACCTATGAAGCACGAATACGTAAAAATGGCTGAGGAATCTGTGTTGAACACGGATACGTCCGAACACACAAAAATTCGTGTCCCATTTTTTTTTTTAATTTTTTTTAAAAATCAGACATGCTTGAACACGCAAATCGGACACGCCTGACCATCCAAATGTCTGTTAACGAAAAAAAAAAAGAAGAGAAGAGAAAAAGAAATTGAATCCACGAACCTCATAAACACAAAAACTCCACAACCTTTTTTGTTCTCCGGCCACGATCTCCCTCTTTGGCGTCGCTGTGCCGTCTTTGCCGCCGTCAGAAGGTAAATCGTTGGAGGACGGAGGTAGAGGTAGAGATGGAGGGAGAATCATAGAAGAAAGGGAAAGCAGAATCGAGGGAGGGGTCTAGGAGGGTTTAGGGCTAATAGATTTTATTTGGCGGGCTTTTAATGGGTTTTGTGGCAGATTGTTTTTTTTTTTTTAATCTTTATTGAGTCTAAGTGGGCAATTTCAGGATGTATATGTCTGGATTTTTTGAAAGCAATTTGTTTTGACTACAAAGGCTACTAAAGAACCATCATGGGTTGGCCCTAATGGTCAATAAGGGAGGGCCATAGAATAAATAAAGGGCTTAGAGGGAATGAGTTCAATCTATGGTGGCCACCTACCTAGGATATTTAATATCCTACGAGTTTCCTTGGCAACCAAATGTAGTAGGGTCAGGCGGTTGTCCCGTGAGATTAGTCGAGGTGCGCGTAAGGTGGCTTGGACACTCATAGATATAAAAAAAAAACAAAGGCTACTGAAGGTTGTGTATTTTTAGGGAAATCTTTTCTATGAACTAAGGTGAATAATTGAGAGTTTGTGGTTGGTTTCTTACCCTCACTTTTCCCTAAAGGTAAAAGAATCCATAAAGATTCTCGCTACCTTTATGGATTGTTTGGTAAAATATGACACATCTATGTCTATAACATCGCAAACAATTTGATCTTTATAAAAGTTTCCAATAGACAATGGTATAGTGTACAAATTTCATGCACATTTGCTTCACCACCTTTTTTTTTATCCAACTAACTTTGTATAGGTTAGGGTGTGGTTCAATTTTTAGTTTTAGGGCAGTACCTAATTTGTTTGAAACGATTATTACCTAGCACACCTTACCGTTTATAGTGCAACGAGTTCTGAAGAGAGTGTTTGTTGAGGGTCCCACTTGGTTTTGGGTGCGAGCAAGACTTTTTGGAGGATGCAAGAAAGTTGATCACCATTATCCAGAGCTGCAAGTTGTGTTTCATCCTCTGAATAATCCGATTCTTGATAATCAAGATTTGTTCCTCCTTGATAGTTAAGGTTCTTCTTTGGGGACACTCGTTGGACAAATGTCCTTGTTGTGTAGACCTAAAACACTTGGCAAGAGTAGGACGATTACAAGGATTAGTAATCTTTTTAGGATTAAATGTGTCCAAACCTTTGTTTGTAACTACTCCCTTTGTAGATCGATCATCCTTCTTTGTTTGGTGAGTGTTAGATGAAGAAGATTCTTGTTGGAAATTTTTGTTGGTATCAAGGTCTCGTCTTCTTGAACTTGTTTGTTGTGTCTCTCACGTGTTACTTCTTCGATAAGTTTTGGTGGGCTTTGGATCTTCCTTTTGTTCAACTTTAGTAGCCAAAGTTATGGCATCCTCTAGGTAGGCTAATGTATGGAGATTTACTATTTCCTTGATGTCCTCACGTAAGCCATTGACAAATCTTGAATTTTTTCATTCATTCTTGGTTAGGTTGTTTCTTGCACCCAAGCGATGAAATTCCTTGGTGTAGTCAAGAATGATCGATCCCCTTGTCGACATTGTTGATATTGATTGTAGAGGATTTGTTGATAGTTGAGTGGTAGGAATCTTTTTTTCATAAGTCGTAGCATTTTGGGCCAATTCTTGATTGGTTGTTTTCAATAATACCTTCGGTTTGTTTGTAGTTGATCCCACCATGCTGAGGTCCCGCTTTGACGTTTGAAGGCCACGATTTTAACCTTCCTGTCCTCAGGTGCATTGACATATTCAAAAAAATGTTCATCGTTTTTAACCCAATCAAGAAATCTTTCCACATCCATTCGACCATTGAAGCTTGGGAGATCGATCTTCATTCAAATTTTCGGGGCATCTTGGTATTCTCACGATAGAGTCTTCTTGGATGTCTTTCTTGAAATTCTTGGACCAAAAACCAAAGAGTTCAAACCACTTAACAAAAAATGTAAATCCAAAATTTCTTCACTCTTTAGTAATCTTCGAGGAAAAAATACTCCAGGAATTATGTTGACAATCCCAAAATTTCGAAACTGTACCATTAGGTAAGGAGAAAATATTAAAAAGTCTAGGAAAACGAGACTTGGGAGAAACTTCACCACACCACATGTCATGCTAGAAAAAGGTTTGCCCACCATTACCCAATTTGAAACTCGTTAAAGTTTCGAACTTCTTCCATACTTTAGAAATATTCATCCAAGGGCTTCTAAGACTAGGAGCATGCTTACGTGCCGTATCGCATTCAAATGAAGAGCTGCTCTGAATACTAATGATTACTTTCCTCCAAAAAGGATGTGGTTCATTCATAAAACACCATCCTTAAGAGCGCCTATGCCTTAGCCACCATCTTCTTGAGACTTTGAAACGAGATTCCATCGGAATAAAAAATTGATCTTCCTTTCCTTCCCAGAAAAAGTTTCGGAACATACTCTCTAGCTCAATACTTACTTGAGAAAGCATTACAAAAGAGAAATAATATAATGAAAATTTTGAAAGAACCGAGGAACATATTGTCAATCTTCCAACTCGTGAAAGGTTAAAATGCTTCCATCTGTCATAGTTTTTTTTACAAATCTTGTCCAAGATTGGTTGCCAAAAAGATGTAGAATTTGGACGTCCTCCCAAAGGTAGCCCAAGATACATAATCGGAAGTTGTTCCATCTTGCAGTTAATCCTAGAGGAAACTTCCAGCACCTCTTGATCATCAATGTTAATTCCACAAATTGAGGATTTTTCCCAATTCACTCTAAGACCCGAACAAGCTTCAAAAAGAACAATTGATTGAATCAAAACGTCATACTTATAAAACAACCATGTATCATCTACAAATTGAAGAATAGAGAGCTAACAATTTTTTCTTCCCACTAGAAAACCTTCAAACAATCCTTTTTCATGCATATTACCAATCAAAGCACTAAAGACTTTCGAAACAAGTATAAACAAGAAAGGAGAAAGGGGTTCTTCTTGCTGAATTCGTCGCGAAGCCAAAATATGTCCCTTCGGCCTTCCATTAATGGAAACAGAAATTTTAGGTTTTCGGATACATCCCCTTATCCATTGAATCCACTTGCTGTTGAAATTTTTTAATATCAAAACTTCTTCCTAAAAGTCGCAATCAATGTTATCGAAAGCAAGCTTTTTCAAAATCCAATTTTAAAATCCAGCCCTTCTT